>CM060281.1:10091789-10122655 GCA_030684275.1 Acipenser oxyrinchus oxyrinchus | reverse complement strand
ATTTATGCAATGTTTTTGACTATTTTCGTGTCCGGTTCCCCACCCCAGTGATAAAACGTGAACCAAACGTAACGTTGGGATGTATTGCATTTGTACAGACAATTAAAAAAAACTGCTGATGTTTAACAGACAGATAAAGTTAAAGCAGTGGCGTTGGTGGTATAGTGGTGAGCATAGCTGCCTTCCAAGCAGTTGACTCTCAAAAGCATGTGTTAGTTATTCACTTAATCCGTTAATATATTAGCACCAATTGTAAAACCAGCATATACTATAGCTAGGATAATAAGTAATAGTGGCAAGAGAATTGTAGCACATTAATAAAAAGTATACATAGCATAAACTAAAAACAACACTTTAATATTACAATATATATATATATATGGGGTGCAAATAAAATTGTCAATTAATATGCATAATAAATGTTAACAAGCAGCTCTCCCAACCCATCATATTATTATTTGTTTATTTAGCAGACGCCTTTATTCAAGGTGACTTACAGAGACTAGGGTGTGTGAACTATGCATCAGCTGCAGAGTCACTTACAATTACGTCTCACCGGAAAGACGGAGCACAAGGAGATTTAGTGATTTGCTGAGCGTCACACAAGGAGTCAGTGTTGTGAGGTGGGATTTGAACTACGGGCCTCTTGGTTAAAAATCGTTTTTTAACCACTGAACCACACAGCCTCCTGTTACAAAAGGTAAGTAGCAATACACCGTTAGCAGCGTTGTAAACAATAGCAGTATTCAAAGAGTATCAATAACTCGTTAGCAACATGTTAAAATAATAGCAGCATTCAAGGTGTGTATT
The DNA here is from genome assembly GCA_030684275.1 of Acipenser oxyrinchus oxyrinchus. NCBI lineage: Eukaryota > Metazoa > Chordata > Actinopteri > Acipenseriformes > Acipenseridae > Acipenser > Acipenser oxyrinchus. The sequence continues at coordinate 10,121,845 of CM060281.1, read as the reverse complement.
GTCAGCTCATTAGCATACTGTGTTACCATATTTTGTTACAAAAAAAACAGCCCAAAAAAACGCAATAGCATCAATCAAGGTAAGTATCACTACTTCGTAATAAGGAGGAGAGTGGGAGAGGGGAGGGATAAGCCATGCACACCACATAGACACAATGTAATGTTAATACAAGTCATATTTTGTTACCAAAAAAGTGTTTTATGGGTCGTCAGCGGGAACATTCGACACTTTGGAGCAGCAGGAGCGACCTGTCATGCATTCCGCAGCACATGGCCATCGGTTCCATGGTGTAATGGTTAGCACTCTGGACTCTGAATCCAGCGATCCGAGTTCAAATCTCGGTGGGACCTAACTGAGGTTTACATTTCTTCTAAAAAAGAAAATCCAGTGAATGTGACTTACGTCATTTTGAAACTGAAGCGTGCGATCGGACACGTGAAATCAATGAGATGTCTAATGTTTTAGGTGGGAAATGTGTATTTTGTTTGATTTGCAACGATGCATGGTAGTTCTTTTTGGAGCTGTTTGGTAGGAAACACATTACCATCCGGAAACTCTCTGTTCCAGCTTTAACACAACGACGGGCGCCGTGGCTTAGCTGGGTAAAGTGCCTACAGTGCTACCAAGTCCGGCAAATTGACTAGTCTTTTCACTTCACAGTTTACTTTACGAACATGCATTTCAGGCGTGTCAAGAAGTCTGTCTCTCAGCTTCCCTGGTGGTCTAGTAGTTAGGATTCAGCAGCCTGGGTTTGATTCCTGGTCAGGGAACAGTTCTCTCTGTTTTTAATTTTGTTAGTATTCTTTTGGAGGGTGTTTTGTTCTGTACGCTTTGCTTTCTCTACTCTGGCTGCAAAGGCCTACGCTGTTGACACAAGAAGTCCATTTTAATCCGCCTTGCTCAAGTATACACTTTCTTGTTGATTTATATCTAAATTCAATTTGAATATATTCAGGATATCATAGATACACATTTACACATGACCTTTTCTGCAGAGCAACTTAATTTTTATCCTGAGTTAATTTTCAACGGATGTATTTTTTTCTGGACTGCTTCCAGCGACCCCACTTGAACCGTAAGTTTGTTTTACAAAAGCGGAAGCGACACAGAAGAGCCCGGATAGCTCAGTCGGTAGAGCATCAGACTTTTAATCTGAGGGTCCAGGGTTCAAGTCCCTGTTTGGGCGGTGTTAGTTTTAAAACTATGTATACATATGAAATGAAATACATATATTCATTCTTTCCACGTGATTTCCACAACGCAACGACTACTAGAAGAGCCAATGGAAACGGAACGATCAAATAATACCAATAGCTGGTTAAAAGTTAGGTAAGTTTTAGTGGTGTTTATATATATATATATATATATATATATAATCCAAGTGATTTCCACAACGCGATGGTTTATCATATTTTGCCTAGAATAATATTAAATATACTATTTTAAAAAATATTATAAAGATAAAGTAGTATACAGTTTGAACACATTAGAAGCTGTTCAAGGACGCACATTTTAATGACTAGTCAACCAGCTAAAAACCATGATTTGATTTTCCTGTCTTTATTTTGAACAAAGACAATAACGTTTGCAGACAGCATGTTAGTGTTCTGGTCAGCGAGAAGCACTGAATAACTGTTTGCACTGTTCCGTGTTTGTTTTCAGCTCATTGAAAGATGACATTCTACAATGACATTTATCCATTTTACCCTCAACAAAGGACGCCCTTCATCTTCAACCTCAGCCAACTCATAGTCATTCTGGTGTTTTTAGTCCTTGCTTGCAGTTTCCTTGTTATACTAACAGTCATTTCTAATAAGAAAATACTGTTTCAAGCTAAACCGACACATGCACCAAAATGTGAGTGTAACAGAGATTATTTTGCTCTATTTTCGGACTGCAAATGCATGTAATGAACTTCTCTTCCACTAGGTGTCGCTTAAAACACAAGAATCCACTGTTATTTAATATTAATAACTCGCTTTCCAAACACTACACACTTGAACTAGATAATATATCCTATCTTTATGAAACTTTCTTTTGTTATACATATCACATACCACGATGCTATCAAATATAAAACGCTTTGTTATCTTTTGTTTATCATTTATAAAATGTCCTGAACCACTCAGACTGTGTTTTCTTCCTCCACCCTCAAGAGAGCGAAACGGTCATCAATAGTCAAGAACAGCTACAGTACAGAAACATTCAAGACCCGCTTCGCGCTCAGAAGAAAACACTGTAACTCCTCATCATGGTTAGCGAGACCAGACACTTTAGAAAAACATTACACTAGAAACAAACTATAGAAATGATCCCTGAAAGTATAGTCTTAACAAATATGTGGGTAAAACAACTTCCCTACTCCCGGCATGTATCACTGCAGTGACGGTGTCTGATTCAGTTTCCTTTCTAGTATATCACTTGTTCATAGTAATATTAATAATTACCAATGCGTTTCAAACACAAAATTCACATAATGAAATAACCACTCAATTAAAGTATAATGTAAAAAAAAGAGAAGTTAAGTAATACCCAGGGTGCACCTCTCTATGAATAATTTAAAGAAACAACCAATCACCAATCTATCTAGCCTGGGAAGTTTCAGTCCCCGCCCACCTGCATAATATTCAGGTGGAGGAAGGCTCTGGTGATTTCAAGGGTTTTGCTGCAAATCTGTTTCTTACCCGTTAAGTGCCATTGTCCTAATCTGAGGCTACTTTGTCATTTTTGGCGCATTTTTAACTGGCATCTTATTTAAATGTTCTTTTAACTCTATTGTTATAATAACTTACTCTAATTTTGTTAACCGTGTTGTCGATGTAACGTATCAGATTACATAAACACACCTTGTGTTTGGTAATTCAGTCTTGAGGCAGCTGTAGCAGAGTGGCGCAGCGGAAGCGTGCTGGGCCCATAACCCAGAGGTCGATGGATCGAAACCATCCTCTGCTAGCTTGTTTTTCTTCTGTTTGCAAAGTAGTTTTTCTAAAATATTAACTGAAGGCAATTAATTAATATTACATTTCGCAATCAAGGATGATATAATGCGCAAGGATACTTGTCTTTCATAAGAGCTGAAATAAATTACAGCGCTTTGAGATTATATATGTTACTAGCGGATTGTTTAGAAATGTACTTAATTATATTACAACTGCTTTAAATAATATGTTATCTCGAAAAAGGAGGCTTGTCAAGCCGAAATAGCTCAGTTGGGAGAGCGTTAGACTGAAGATCTAAAGGTCCCTGGTTCGATCCCGTGTTTCAGCAAACAGCAAACATATTTTGGTTTTGTATTATTTTGAACTAAAGAAACAGAACACATTTTTTCCTTCAGTGTAATTGGAGGAAATAATAACGTACTACTGTGCCATTTTCTAATGTGATTAAGAAATGCAGAAAACACCGACTCTGGGTGGGCTTGAACCACCAACCTTTCGGTTAACAGCCGAACGCGCTACCCGATTGCGCCACAGAGACCAATCTGCTCAACTGAAACTGAGACCACATCTAAGAAGAAAGCAACACTGGGCAGGAAAGTGTAATCACAATTGCATGTATGCAAACCAATGCAAGCAAACTTCAAGCCATTTATATTTATTCCCAAATAACAGAAACTCTTCCATTGCTAAAAAAATATAACAAATCTCCCTTTGTGCTTCTCGTAAGGCATACAATGGAGGGCGCACTGCAGTCTTTCACTCTGGGGAATATTACAAATTAGCAGACTGTGCTTTAAAATACACATTTAGGGCGGGCGTCTCTGTTACAAAGAATTGTCACACTTTGTATTTATCTCCATAATGCTTTGGGGCTAAATGCGCAGATACATTAAAACTATTTGGAGAATGCGACCATCGATCCCGCTATTTCTCGCATGCTAAGCGAGCGCTCTACCATTTGAACTAATTCCCCTGGAATTGTTCCTGCGATTCTCATAGGCTACGTCGCAGCTTGATACGAGCAATTCAGATTGTCTGGCAATGTAGTCTGCAATTTGCAAATTCAAAAAATACATGAATTAACAAAATAGCTAATATTTCGACTTGAGGTATGTTTTCAATTTCTTCAAAAAGTAGTCTCAGCTCGTTGGTTCAGTCGCTTTAAAATCCACCTCTGTGTCCCGATGCAGCAGCGCTGTGTGCTGTGGCTCGAGCTTGTTTGACGAGGCAGGCAATGCAAAAATGCCAAAACTTGATTTTGTATCACACGACAAACTTAAGGTATGCTTTAACGACTTGGCTGTCTCATGTTAGTTTGTATTGTTAATGTAACACCTCGTTGTTGCCCAGTCATTGTATCATATGAAGTAGAGCTTGCCAGTTGGGGGCGACGGCCTGCCAATAAAAGTTAAGACTATATTTGCAAGGATCATTTCTAGAGTGAAACATGTTTTGAAGGGATTGGTCTCGGTATCCACCAGGAGGAGTGGGAGTGTTTTCCTCTCAGCACCGAGCTGACAATGAGTGTTGTTTTCGGGCACCTGCTCGCTGCTAGTGATGACCACTCCAATCTTCAGTCGGGGGTTGTTGAAGGAAGGGGACACATTTTGAGTGCGTATCTCATACTGGTAGAAACGCAGAAAAAAGAAACCATCAAGCCTACAATTGTTCAGTTGTTTAAATCAATAAGCAAATTTCAAATTGATCATTGCTAATGTTAAGACAATTTGAGAACACTTTAAATAGGCCTTGACAGATATAAAAATATAGTAATGTGTTTTGCACTACGCTGTACTAGATTGATCTGAAAATAACTTGCGCTTACCCCCACTTACAAGGAAAGTGTCAAACTTTGTATTCGTCCTCATAACATGTTAGAAAATGTAAACAGCAGTTGGAGAATGCCGAAGTCGATCATCCTAGCATGTTAAACGAGGGCATTTCTCCTGTAAGCTACTTCCAGTAATTGTTCGTTTATACTGTTCTCAATGGTCTGCATCCCAGCCAGAGATCACGATCCAGTGGCCGACGGAGATGTTTTTCAAAGTAAAACATATCAGATTACATAAACACACCTTGTTTTTGGTAATTCAGTCTTGAGGCAGCTATAGCAGAGTGGCGCAGCGGAAGCGTGCTGGGCCCATAACCCAGAGGTCGATGGATCGAAACCAACCTCTGCTAGCTTGTTTTTCTTCTGTTTGCAAAGTAGTTTTTTCTAAAATATTAACTGAAGGCAATTAATTAATATTACATTTCGCAATCAAGGATGATATAATGCGCAAGGATACTTGTCTTTCATAAGAGCTGAAATAAATTACAGCGCTTTGAGATTATATATGTTACTAGCGGATTGTTTAGAAATGTACTTAATTATATTACAACTGCTTTAAGTAATATGTTAGCTCAGTTGGGAGAGCGTTAGACTGAAGATCTAAAGGTCCCTGGTTCGATCCCGGGTTTCGGCAAACAGCACAAATATTTTGGTTTTGTATTATTTTGAACTAAAGAAACAGAACACATTTTTTTCTTCAGTGTAATTGGAGGAAATAATAATGTACTACTGTGCCATTTTCTAATGTGATTAAGAAACGCAGAAAACACCGTCTCTGGGTGGGTTTGAACCACCAACCTTTCGGCTAACAGCCGAAACGCGCTAACCGATTGCGCCACAGAAACCAAACTGCTCAGCCGTTACTGAGACCACATCTAAGAAGAAAGCAACACTGGGCAGGAAAGTCTATGTAATCACAATTACATGTATGCAAACCAATGCAAGCAAACTTCAAGCCATTTATATTTATTCCCAAATAACAGAAACTCTTCCATTGCTAAAAAAATATAACAAATCTCCCTTTGTGCTTCTCGCAAGGCATACAATGGAGGGCGCACTGCAGTTTCTCAACCTGGGGAATATTACAAATTACGAGGCTGTGCTTTAAAATATACATGTAGGGCGGGCGTCTCTGTTACAAAGAATTGCCACACTGAATGTATCTTCATAATGCATTGGGACTTAATACGCAGATACGTTAAAAACTATTTGGAGAATATATAAATAAATTAATAAATAGCAAACAAGAAAACTACATGTCATATTAGTTGATTTGGCTGATGCGGTTATGCACAGCAATTGACATTTATATACCTATATAAAAAGTACACGTAAAAATGTAAAAAAAAAAAAAATGCAAGTTGCCTAAAATTAATAGCGCATCAAAGAAAGTCGCCGAGTTTGAAACATTTAATGGCAGCTACTGAGTCAACATTTACATTGTAACGTTTAAAAAATATTTTCAAATGTAACAAACAAGGGTCATTTAAATGTGTTGCCAGAAAAAAAGTAACAAGCAGACAAAACTGATTAAAACTAAACAAGTTGGAATGACAAATTCAGCAACATTCCTCACCATATTAACACTTCCTTGCATGAGATAGTGAAAATAGCTATACAAATACTAGTTCTGAAGAAATTTCAAGCACAGCAAGTAATAATTGATGCCTTTAATCTTAACAGACCTTTAAGAATTAACAACGAAGACATTAAAAAGGGGCACGTAGTCGGCAAGATGTGAACATGCACGGGGAAACTCCAACGGATTTCAATAATAGTTCAGAGTGTTTTACGTCGTTGTCTTGTCCAGCTCTTCTCAAGCTATCCGGCTTTATGTCTCTAAATCTGTGTTACACATATGTTCCCTCTGCGAAGCGAACCCATCTTTGCAGAGAGAGGACCACCGACGTGGAGCCCTTTAAGATAACAGACGAGCTGCTTAACAAAGCCAGCAATGCACTGAAAGAAAAAACTTCTCCTAAAAAAGGCACAGGCAAAGGGAGCTTTGGTATCTTTAATATACCAGCAAGTACTCAGGGATATTCATGTGAAAATGTTATTTTACTATAGGCAAATACGCACTGTTGTGCTATAATGAAAACACAGAACTCTGTTTTTTTTGGTTGTTAAATAAAATAGAACAGCAATACGCATGGCTGTCTTTAATTTTCCTAATGAGACATGTGATGAGGATTTCAAGATTCAACATTTGCGATGTTCTGACTTTTATTTTCGGTTCTTTCACATATTTGCAGGATTACTCAGGCTTGAAAACGGAATATGTTCTTTAGAATACTCGGTAATGGAAACATTAAGGAAAATAAACCAGAAGCATGCCGTGCTGGAGGTTACCACTGTGCAAACTTACGACTACTAGAAGAGCCAATGGAAACGGAACGATCAAATAATACCTATAGCTGGTTAAAAGTTAGGTAAGTTTTAGTCGTGTTATGTTATATATATATATATATATATATAACGTTTGCAGAGAGCATGTTAGTGTTCTGGTCAGCGAGAAGCACTGAATAACTGTTTGCACTGTTCCGTGTTTGTTTTCAGCTCATTGAAAGATGACATTCTACAATGACATTTATCCATTTTACCCTCAACAAAGGACGCCCTTCATCTTCAACCTCAGCCAACTCATAGTCATTCTGGTGTTTTTAGTCCTTGCTTGAAGTTTCCTTGTTGTACTAACAGTCATTTCTAATAAGAAAATACTGTTTCAAGCTAAACCGACACATGCACCAAAATGTGAGTGTAACAGAGATTATTTTGCTCCAGTTTCGGACTGCAATGCATGTAATGAACTTCTCTTCCACTAGGTGTCGCTTAAAACACAAGAATCCACTGTTATTTAATATTAATAACTCGCTTTCCAAACACTACACACTTGAACTAGATAATATATCCTATCTTTATGAAACTTTCTTTTGTTATACATATCACACACCACGATGCTATCAAATATAAAACGCTTTGTTATCTTTTGTTTATCATTTATAAAATGTCCTGAACCACTCAGACTGGGTTTTCTTCCTCCACCCTCAAGAGAGCGGAACGGTCATCAATGGAGAAGAACAGCTACAGTAAAGAAGCATTCAAGACCCGCTTCGGGCTCAGAAGAAAACACTGTAACTCCTCATCATGGTTAACGAGACCAGATTAGAAACGCATTTCACTAGAATTTCGCAATCAAGGATGATATAATGCGCAAGGATACTTGTCTTTCATAAGAGCTGAAATAAATTACAGCGCTTTGAGATTATATGTTACTACCGGATTGTTTAGAAATGTACTTAATTATATTACAACTGCTTTAAAAAATGTTATCTCGAAAAAGGAGGCTTGTCAAGCCGAAATAGCTCAGTTGGGAGAGCGTTAGGCTGAAGATCTAAAGGTCCCTGGTTCGATCCCGGGTTTCGGCAAACAACAACGATATTTTGGTTTTGTATTATTTTGAACTAAAGAAACAGAACACATTTTTTTCTTCTGTGTAATTGGAGGAAATAATAACGTACTACTGTGCCATTTTCTCATGTGATTAAGAAATGCAGAAAACACCGTCCCTGGGTGGGGTTTGAACCACCAACCTTTCGGTTAAAAGCCGAACGCGCTAACCGATTGCGCCACAGAAACCAATCTGCTCAGCCGTTACTGAGACCACATCTAAGAAGAAAGCAACACTGGGCAGGAAAGTCTATGTAATCACAATTACATGTATGCAAACCAATGCAAGCAAACTTCAAGCCATTTATATTTATTCCCAAATAACAAAAACTCTTCCATTGCTAAAAAAAATATAACAAATCTCCCTTTGTGCTTCTCGTAAGGCATACAATGGAGGGCGCACTACAGTTTCTCAACCTGGGGAATATTACAAATTAGGAGACTGTGCTTTAAAATACACATGTAGGGCGGGCGTCTCTGTTACAAAGAATAGTCACACTAAATGTATCTTCATAATGCGTTGGGACTTAATACGCAGATACGTTAAAAACTATTTGGAGAATGCGGTCATCGATCCCGCTACTTCTCGCATGCAAAGCGAGCGCTCTACCATTTGAGCTAATTCCCCTTGCATTACTCTAGTGATTCTCATTCTCATCCCAGCCTGAGACCACGATCCAGTGGCGAACGGAGATGTTTTTCAAAGTAATATGTTATTTGGAATATTTAAACAATCATAAGTTAAATATCACGTTTGGACAGAATCATAAGTTTAACCCATATGATAATAATAATAACAGTAATACTGGAAGCACTGCAGAGACTGGCATAACTCAGCACACTTCAAGAGTATAATACGTAAATGTATTGATCCAGAAATCATTAGGATATGTTTTAATGCAAATTAGCTATTTACAGTATAAACCATTAAACAAATTACATTAAATATAAAAATCAACAACATAATGCATTATATATATATATATATATATATATATATATATATATATATATATATATATATATATATATATATATATATATATATATATATATATATATATATATATATATATATAATGACACAGAGACACATATTGCATATTATTTATATATGTAGTTTCACGGTTGGTCACGTGGAATAGCCTGTGAGAGTTTATAGAATATTTGTGACAATCAGTCAACTTTTCAGAGTCTGCTTTTGTAAAACGTAAAATAAAAATGCCAGAATCCTTTGTTCTGAAAACACTTGAAAGAGTTCCCACTTGATCACTATCCCTGTGTGACCTTATGTGTTTCTTATTTGCAGGATTTAATGACAAAAAAGCACAGTCCTGGACAGACCACACAATTTGTTTAGAAACCCAACCTGACTAATCATCACTAATCATGCATAACATCAAGGGCTACTGTATATCCAGAAATCTCCTGGTTAAACCTCACAGCTCTGCATTGCAATGCAATGGGGAACTCTCTGCCTCCCTGTGTTGAGTGTCCTATGAAGTTGTGCACTGCAGTCGAGGGAATCCTTCATTGCTTCATGAAGCTCTATTCTCCCTGTTCCAGAGGCAGAGGATTCAGGTGACAGTGATGCTGAGCTGGACAGTGATGGACTCAAAGGAGAGCGGGAGTTGGGTGAGTCCTTTGAAAAGCACGTCTGGGTAGAGGGTGGGTACAACGTTAAACCTTCAAGAGGAACACATTTTGAATTACAGGTGAAAGACTTAAGGCCAAACTCCAGTGAATCTGAGCACATTTAGCTGCTGTTTCTCTACTGGCGCTAACACAAAGTGCCCAGATCTGTTTCCTAATGTACGTCTAACTGTATAAACCTATTTCTGTTTTACCTGATAGGAGACAATATGATGGAGAAAAGAGCTGGCAGTGAGTACAGACGGCCAATAGCTTCTTCTGTTGAGTGTCTGTCTGTCTGTGTGTCTGTCTGCCTGTCTGTCTGTCTGTCTGTCTGTGTTACATTGAAGAGGAAGAGGAAAACGCAAAGCTTGAGGTTTATACACTTTGAAAATATTTCATTTGTTTGCATTTAACATGTGAATTTAAATGTGTTGATGCAGCACCTTTAATAAGACTTATTGTATTAATTTATCGCCTTAAATGTCAGTAAGAAGGATCGGCCAACTGAGATATAATAACTTGACTGAAAGGTTGTCCTGTTCCCTTACCTTTTTATCAATCAATCAAGTGTAGCAGTGAATTGAAAGCAGAAGGAAGCGTGATCCAGTCACTGGCTCTTCTATAAAGACACTTTGACTGATCCAGCCTACATTATGTGCATATATCTAAGACAGGCAACTAGAACTGAAGAGCAGCTCCTGAACTCAAGTGAAAACATCGTAACACACACTCTAACAAAATGAAATCTGAAGCTCCTTACTGTTCAGCAATCTTCTTTGATGTACATTGAAATCCTAATCCAAATTTGGAGAGTTCCTCAACATGGTCTGTGTTTAAATAGAAGGGATGCAACCTACTGTTTGTTTAATGATCTTCACGTGCTTTCTGTCTCCTGAAGTGGATTCTGAAGTGGTCCTGACACAGTCCATGGTAGTGAAGAAGGATGCCCTGTCCAAAAGATACTACCGAAGTAAGTGTGTGTCTCTCTGGAGCTGGCTCCTGGTCTGAGTGAACTGCATGGATTTTAGACTGCAGGTCAATTGATTGAAGACATTGAGAAACACTTCAGTATTACAACATATTCTACCATGGAGTGGTTTCATAGTTCTGGACAGACTGGAGGAAACACTTTGAAATGTGCCCCTTGGTGTCTTCATTAAGCCTGTAACAGCTATCAAAATCAACTGATATTCTCAGAGGAACAGAAAACATTCCAGTAAATGGAACACAAACATGAATATAAAGTGAACTATTAAATCCAATAACCACTGTTTCTGTTTTTCTTTTTCTTTGGAACAGCTTACTGTTGTAAGTATTTTATTTCATTATGGTACATTAATATGTAGAAATGAATTGTATATATTTTTCAATTGTATTTAATGGTGTATGTTTATTTCATTTCCAGATTATAGCATCTGTGCTCATGGTAAGTGTGAATCTGATATTTTAATAAAGAGGATATGGGTTTAGAATGCATAGCTAAATTGGGGGTCTATGCCACCCAGACCAAAAGCCTCAAATGTCTGTAACACAAGGAAGGAGTCTGTGTGCTACAAGAGTGCTAGAATGTGAGTGTACACTACAATACAATACACATGTACTGTGCGCTTCACAAGAAATGAATACATGTTAACAATGGGGCCTCCTACAGCTGATGTTGAGAATATGGAATGGGGTATTATTGTATAATAGTATGAATGAGCTGCTCTTAATAAGAAATGACATCTTTATTTAATACATACTCACATAGTGAGGTGTTCTGTATACTGTGGGAGGGTATATTAAGAAGGAGCACTGGCTTTGGATTTTACCAATAATAGAAATGTACAAATAGAGATCCACTCCTTTGAAATATATAGCTCTCTAATACACTACTGAGGCCCCATTCTTGTATAAAGCAGCCACTGCAGTGACTTCAAATGGACTGAACTCAATATATAACTTTTATCTTTCACAGTAAGGTACAGATGCTACTATGGTAAGTAAATGTATTCAACTTTATTTTATGCAGCAATCAATGGGATTTATTTATTATTTTCAATCGGCACAAATTGTTTATCAGTGTAGCTTTGCTGAGAGGCTTCAGTGACACAGTGGCTAGAGTGCAGAGCTGCAGTGTGGAAGGTAGTGGGTTTGAGCAGTTCAATGACTAGAGTGCAGAGCTGCAGTGTGGAAGGTAGTGGGTTTGAGCAGTTCAATGACTAGAGTGCAGAGCTGCAGTGTGGAAGGTAGTGGGTTTAAGCAGTTCAATGACTAGAGTGCAGAGCTGCAGTGTGGAAGGTAGTGGGTTTAAGCAGTTCAATGACTAGAGTGCAGAGCTGCAGTGTGGAAGGTAGTGGGTTTAAGCAGTTCAATGACTAGAGTGCAGAGCTGCAGTGTGGAAGGTAGTGGGTTTAAGCAGTTCAATGACTAGAGTGCAGAGCTGCAGTGTGGAAGGTAGTGGGTTTAAGCAGTTCAATGACTAGAGTGCAGAGCTGCAGTGTGGAAGGTAGTGGGTTTGAGCAGTTCAATGACAAGAGTGCAGAGCTGCAGTGTGGTGTAGTGGTTTTGACTAGCTCAGTGGTTCGAGAAAGTGGTGCCCTGCAGAGTGGAAGGCAATGTACATGCTTGTGGATCTGAGTATTACTTTTTTATTCATTAGTCTTTTTGCAGTCTCTTTTCTCCAAAGTGCCTTCGAGACTAGGGGGTGTACTATGCATCAACAACTGCTGCTGCAGTCACTTACAATAGGAACCCAGTTTTACATTTTGACTTGCTCAGGGTCACACACAGTGAGCGAGTGGCTGAGCCGGGATCTGAACCTCATGGTATCAAGCCCTTTTCTTTAACCACTGGGCCACTGTCCCTGAGTAGCTCAAGGGGTTGAGTTCTGGGCTACAGTGTGGAAGGCAGTGGGTTTAAGAAGCTCTGTGTTAAAAATAGACTGTTCCTAATTTTCTTTTCTTTTTTTGTGTAGCTCATCACTATCACTACTATTTCTACTACCGTCATGGGCACCACTGCGCTCGCTGTGAGTATGCCTTATTATTTCTGGATACATTGGTTGTGGGATATATTAGAACAATTTGAAATAGAAAACCAAGTGTCATTCCATATCAGTTTAGAACATGTGGTCGACCAGGTCAAATATGGATGGAACTCCAAGAGAGACACAGAATTGTTGGAATAAGTTTTATAACAGATGCCATCCATCATAGTCCTTCAACTGGAAATATCAAGACAAGTTTATGATTCATCTTTCAACTGCATTGTCTCAAACTATTGATCGATTGAGGTCATTCGTAACTTATTGGAAAGAGGAAAGTCTAACCTGTCTCCTGCAATCAAGAAATGTATGCTTAAACTTATTACATGTGTATGATCTCATGCCGGAGTAACCAACTCCACAAATAATCCCAGGAGATCTGATGAATGGGATTGCTGCTGTTCTATGGTGTGCGTACAGTAGTTCTCTGTGGGAGGTCATTATGTCAGGGTTGGCTTTGAGTTGAGAAGAAGGGTCCACTGACCTCAATCTCCTGTGGAACTTTTGTCATTTGAGTGAAACAAAATATAAAATCAGGGGTCAAAACAGAGGAGCTTTGATCTAGGATTGCTCTGAATAAAACCTCAGAAGCATGTTTGGCATTTGAACTAGTATAGAGGATTTCTGTGTCTTTTATTGATAGGATTGTATTGCGAGGTTGTGGTGGCTCCACAGTTTAGCAGTTGATTCCGTACCCTTTGGGATTGTAAAATTGCATGCTGAATTACACAAAGCTTTTTTCAAATTTGTAATTCAAATGAGTGCAATACAAAGAGTGTGGAGGATGCTATCTACACATGGGAGGGAGTTCAATTCTGCAGCTCAGTGTGACACTGATTGTCTATATTATTAGACAATGCTGACCATTACCACCCCACAATCTCATTACCTAGCTGTGCAATGCTTTGTAGGGTATGGATCAGAACAATAGCTTTTCTGCCCAGGTTGCTGATAATGCCTTCAATTGGTTTCAGACTGGCGTACCTACCGCTGCAAGCGATGCCAGCACTACTGAGAAGCAGCAGCACCCAGGGATCACAGTGCTGGAGTTTACCTGACAGCAGACCTGCAAGCAAAGCTTAAACACACCAACAACCTTCTTTTGTAGCATGGCTGTAGCCTTTCTGTTCTGGTCCCTCTCCCCACACACAGCTACAGCACCCATACTTATTTCTATCAGGCCATTCCCAGTTTGTTTAAAACAGCTGCTCCCTTTTGTGCATTTGGTCAATCTCTTCAAGGATATATAATAGAGACACCAATATTTTTCTATTCGGTGATTCCCTGCCTCTCATGAAGCAGGTCTTTACATTGTATGGAAAGGTGTCCTTATTTAACATGTAGTCTCAGATTCGAAGTGAGATCACATGCTCACACATGTTTGAATAGAAACACAGCTGCACATGGGCCTGTGCATGACCCTGTGTTGTCACAAGTGTCACGTGACAGGCCTTGTTCATAGACTGACAAAACATTTTGTTTATATAGAGATTTTCTTCATTTTAAAATCTCTTTATTTGCATTCATGACAACAAATGCTCAAACTGTTGACCAGTATAAATGCTGTCCTGCCAAAACAACACTCTCTGCTGTTCCATGAAACTGGGTAAAAGCCTCTCTCTTTCTGTAAAGCTTTTTCAGCAATAAAACTATTAGCATCAATGTCTCGTTTTGGACTGGTTTATTTCACATGACATGTAGATTAGGAATAGCAGAGGACCTAATACTGATCCCTGCGGTACACCAGTGGTTATGTCGCTCCATTTTGAGTTTTCTCCACTAATCAGTACTTTCTGTTTTCTACATGTTAACCACTCCCTAATCCATGTGCATGCATTTCCTTGAATCCCTACTGTGTTCAGTTTGAGAATTAATCTTTTATGCAGGACTTTGTCAAAAGCTTTCTGGAAATCAAAATACACCATGTCGTATGCTTTGCAATTATCCATTGTCGATGTTGCATCCTCAAGAAAATCAAGCAGGTTAGTTAGACATGATCTCCCTTTCCTAAAACCATGCTGACTGTCTCACAGGATACTGTTACCATATAGGTAATTTTCCATTTTGGATCTTATTATAGTTTCCATAAGTTTACATATAATAGAAGTCAGGCTTATTGGTCTGTAGTTACCTGGTTCGGTTTTGTCTCCCTTTTTGTGGATCGGTATTATATTTGCAATTCTCCAGTGTGTCGGTACAACCCCTGTGTCAAGAGACTGTTGCATGATATAGGTTAGCGGTTTGTAAATAACTTCTTTCATTTCTTTGAGTACTATTGGAAGGATCCAGCCCAGAGGATTTGTTTATTTTAAGAGTTCCTAGTCCCTTTAACACTTCTGTCTCTGTTATGCTAAAGTTATTTAAAATTGGATAGGAACAGGTCGACATGTCGGGCATGTTGTCCGTATCCTCCTTTGTAAAAACTTGTGAAAAGTAATCATTTAATATATTTGCTATTTTTGTTTTCTTCGTCTATGATTTTGCCATTTGTATCTCTTAGACATTTAATCTCCTCTTTGAATGTTCTCTTGCTGTTATAATATTGGACACACATTTTGGAATTGGTTTTAGCCCCTTAGCAATGTTCATTCATATCTATCTCTCTTGGCCTTTCTAACTTCCTTTTTGACTTGTGTTTGCAGTTCCAAATAGGAGGAGCGGCAAACTTGTTAAAGTTCGAAGCTAAATTTGAACTCATAGCTGGCGCAACGAGAGAGGGCGAGAGGGCGGTGCAGAGAAGGAGGGGGAGACGCTGCTAGGCAACCGGCTCGTGAACATTCCACTCAGCTGAGCAGAGACCGTTAGGATTTAAAAATGCGAACGTTCCGAGCGGCGTTAGGTATGGAGGATAATTTGTGCCAAAATTAAAATAAATAAGTAAATAAAATTCTAAATAAATATAAAACGAAATAAATACATAAATAAGTAGAAACTGAAATATATTTAATAATTTATTTATTTATTTCGTATTTATTTCGTATATATATATATATATATATATATATATATATATATATATATATATATATATATATATATATATATATATATTACAATCCTAGAGATAACATAGCAGTTTTAACCATTAGCATTGTTTAGCCATCAGTATCAATCTAATTTAATTTAATCTTTAAAAAAATAGTCAATTGCATTTCTTATGTGTTTTTTCTATACATTTGGAGTCACCCATTGTTTTTACAACAACAATAAAGAGGCTCGAACGAGTGGTATTTGTGGAACTAATCCGTGGTATTTATTCAGCACAGAGCAAAACGCTGTTTGCCCAATTCCTCTTCTATCCAGTAAACCTTTAGGGATTAGTCATGTGATCAATCACACGTTGAAGCACACCCATAACCGCAACATGTACATTTTATATAAACAAAGTTTAAATGTGTATATATTTAGTATTTACCACAGTAAAATAACATTTAGAAAATGTATATTTAATAATGTAAAATATAATTGACGTTAAAGAACGTCATCCGTTAGAATGTGCAATATCATCCTAAAAGGTCTAGCTGATACTATATGTCACCTTGTGGACTGAGGTGAATCGCCGTCATTATTAAATTATAAAATATTTAACCGTCGTTGTAAATCGTCATGTATAAAATACATTCATTCCTCAAGGTCAAATATGTAATCACAAGTTATATAATTAAGCCTTGGGTACAATAACGTTACAATACTAGTAGATGTTTGTATTTATTTATTTTGGAAATGAGGTGTGTACCTCAATTATTATAATTATTATTATAATTATTATTTAGTAATTTGGCTGACTTTACTCAGGATGACTTAGAAGTATTAATCATAATTTGTGCAAAATAGTTAACTATAGATATGATTAATTTTGTATGTGTATAAAAAATAACAAACACACAGAGGCTACAACTAGTAGTGATTCATTTTATTATTTATTTGTTTGGCAGACTTACACAAAATTAAGTACATAATAAACTAAGAAGAACTGTAAGAAAAATAAAAAAAATAATAATAATGATGTGCACAAACTTGTAATCTGAGTTTCTGACAGCGTGAAGCAGCACTCTAGAAAGTACACACCGTCTGGATCAGAGATATATAGCTCTGGTCTGGAGGATGAAACTGACGCCATTTTGGCTCACACAGAGTTCTTATCATGCACTAAGAAAGCGGGAATTTGGATCCAACATGGCACATACGGTCTGCAGTTTCATAACACTCAACGAGTTTGGAGACAACCCGGTTTCCTTGTTACAACGAATAAATCAGCCAGACTCCAGAGGTAAGGAATCACTTGATGAGTTTTGATAGGCTGGTAACTCGACTCCTGTGCGCCACGCAGCTTGTTCATAATCATAGAGTGAATCAAAAGAACCGATTCAATGGGGACTCTGATCCGATTCCCTTCGTGCTTAGCCTGGCCTAACTACACAATTTTTGCTGATCGCCGACGAGCTGAGGAGTCGGCGACTAATTTCTTAAAATCTGGGACAAAATGAGGTTGTCGGGGACAAAACGGTCGATAAGTGTGAGAGGGTCTACGATGTCCCGATAACGGCGTCTGCGATCTCCCGACGCTATTACAACGTCCCGACAAAATTTATAGCTTTAAACTCCTACAGCTAGTCCAAAAACATGAGTGGTGGGACTGTGGTAAAGTGGCTGCTGAGTGATAACAGGTGCAGAGGCGATGCAGTGCAGGAATAATCACAACCACAATCTGGAATCGTTTGGAAAAGGGGGCTTTTATTTGTAATCCCGGTCTGGAGACCAAACGATAAAACTCTGGCAATACACAGCAATGTGTAAACCACGGGGGTAACAATAATAATGGGTTGCAGCCCAAATAATAAACTGTATCCTGAACACGGTCACCAATCCGGGGGCTCGTGGTGGGTGATAACAATTATAGTTCTAGAGTTCTCAAATTGCCACGTGATCGCTATGTCTACAGAAGTCGTCAGGAGGTTGCTTGGAAAGCAGAGCCGATTCTAGACAGCATTCAGAACTGGGCAGACACATGGCAAATTACATTGAATAGAGAAGTGTAAGGTACTGCACACAGGCAATGCATTTCTCCCCCCTTCCTTTCTATATTGGTTAATTGTGGGCTCTAGTTTTTTTTTAACATCACTGAGTCCCTTGTCCCTGTGCAACCACAATGTAGAAATATATAGAGAATGTATGGGATAATAAACATCACTGCTGTTTCTCTTAAAGCGTGTTTATTTATTTCTAATACTGGACCCTGTCTTAATACTGTATTACATTCTGAATATGAATATAGCTGAATTATTAATTGTAGATAATAC
The DNA here is from genome assembly GCA_030684275.1 of Acipenser oxyrinchus oxyrinchus. Taxonomy (NCBI): domain Eukaryota; kingdom Metazoa; phylum Chordata; class Actinopteri; order Acipenseriformes; family Acipenseridae; genus Acipenser; species Acipenser oxyrinchus. The sequence goes on along the minus strand of CM060281.1, from coordinate 10,103,665 downwards.
TTAGAATACCAGATACATATTTAGCATTAAAAAGCAATACATGTGATTTATTTAACAGTCGTTCATTATTTTGTGTATCAGCCGCCACACAAAGCTGAGCGCAGTGCGGTATACTGTAATGATGCTCCAGTCAGTCTGCCCGGACTGCACCTGAACCATCTTAAAAACACGAAGCCCCTAATAAGCTAATTTGTAAAATTTAGTAAAGAATTGTGCTAATATAGCAAGGCCAAATTTGAACTCATAGCTGGAGCAACGAGAGAGGGCGAGAGGGCGGTGCAGAGAAGGAGGGGGAGACGCTGCTAGGCAACCGGCTCCTGAACATTCCACTCAGCTGAGCAGAGACCGTTAGGATTTAAAAATGCGAACGTTCCGAGCGGCGTTAGGCGCTTCGTTAAATTAACACACCGTTGCTGACATTTTAATTTAGAAGAAAACCATATTTTAAATACTCAAATAGCACTGTATTAAAAAATACTTTACTTCAGTTCCAGACTGTTTTCCAACAAATATTATTATTATTATTATTTATTTCTTAACAGACGCCCTTACAAATACATTTCAAGAATCACGGTACAAGTAATAATACAATTAAGAGCAAAATAAATACAATGACTTTGGTTCCAACAAGTACAAGTATGACAAAATACGATTCAATAATACAGCTGATAACAGTGTCAGTGATAGTTACATCAGGATATAATTAAATACAAAATACTACAGATTAAATAGCACTTGACAGATTACAGTACTCTAAAGTACAGGATTAAATGCAGTAAAATAGGGGGCAGATAAGAGCAAGTAAAGCGCATTAAGTTTTCCAGAGGAAAAGAGGAGTTCTACAGGTGCCGGGGTGTGGGGGTGTAGGGAGAGATGAGCGTCTGGAGGTAGCTGGGTGCAGTCTGGTCAAGGCATCTATAGGCTAGTACAAGAGTCTTGAACTGGATGCGAGCAGTGATTGGGAGCCAGTGGAGTGAGCGGAGCAGTGGAGTTGCGTGGGAGAAGCGAGGCAGAGAGAACACCAGGCGGGCAGCGGAGTTCTGGATGAGCTGGAGCGGACGGGTGGCGGACGCAGGGAGGCCAGCCAGGAGGGAGTTGCAGTAGTCTAGGCGGGAGAGTACCAGTGCCTGGACCAGGAGCTGGGTGGCGTAGTTGGTGAGGAAGGGTCGGATTCTTCATATGTTGCTCTGGAAGAATCGGCAAGTGCGTGCCAGAGTGGAGATGTGCTGGGAATAAGAGAGGCAGGGGTCCAGGGTGACTCTGAGGTTCTTAGCTGTGGAGGAGGGAGAGAGTGTGGTAGATTCCAGAGGAATGGAGATCAGAGGAGGGGGAGGAGGAGGAGGAAGAGAAAAGGAGGTCAGATTTAGAGAGAATCTGAGCATCATCAGCATAGAAATGGTATGAGAAACCATAGGATGTGATGAGGGGGCCCAGGGAGCGGGTGTAGAGAGAGAACACGAGAGGACCCAAGACTGACCCTTGGGGGACTCCTGTTGAGAGAGGGTGAGGTGTGGAGGTTGCTCCACACCAGGTTACCTGGTAAGTGCAGTTGGAGAGGTAGGAAGAGAACCAGGGCAGAGCAGTGCCAGAGATTCCCAGGTTAGCAAGAGAGGATAGTAGAATAGAGTGATCGACAGTGTCAAAGGCAGCAGAGAGGTCAAGGAGAATTAGGACAGAGGAGAGAGAGGCAGTTCGGGCAGAGTTTAGTGAGTTGGTGACAGACAGGAGGGCGGTTTCAGTGGAGTGAGCAGAGCGGAAGCCAGATTGGAGAGGGTCGAGCAGAGAGCTGGTGGTGTACAGTCCGCTCGAGGGTTTTGGACAGGAAGGGTAGGAGGGAGACAGGACGGTAGCTCTGGAGGGAGGTGGGGTCGAGGGTAGGTTTTTTGAGGAGGGGAGTGATAGAGGCTTGTTTGAAGGCAGAGGGAAATAGACCAGAAAGAAGAGAGGTGTTGAGAAGGGAGGAGATGAAGGGAAGTAGAGCAGGAGCAGCAGCTTGAAAGAGGTGAGTGGGGAGGGGGTCCAGGGCACACGTGGTGGGTTTGTGACCCTGGAGCAGGGAGGAGAAGGTAGAGAATAGTTTACGTGTGTTGGAGGCTTGGATTACAGATTGGAAATAAGTACATTTAGCAGAGGAGAAAGTAGAGGAGAAGGAGGAGAGGAGAGTGCGGTAGAGGTCTAGGGCAGCAGGGAGTTTGGTTCTCTTCCATTTCTTTTCAGCAGATCGCAGTGTGATTCTTGCTGAGCGGACCGCAGAGGAGAGCCATGGTTGGGGAGGGGAGGGGCGAGCAGGTCGGGAGGTGAGGGGACAGAGGGAGTCGAGGGAGGAGGTGAAGGAGGAGAAGAGGGTGGAGGTAGCAGAGTCTACAGAGAGTTGTGAGAAGGAGTCAATAGGAGGGAGGTGAGAGAGAGCAGTGGAGGCAAGGACAGAGGGGGAGAGAGAGCGGAGGTTACGGTGAGAGGTGACAGTGGGGGTAGGAGGAGCAGGGAGAGAGGGGAGAGACAGAGAAAAGGAGATGAAATAGTAATCAGAGAGGTCCAGGGGGTGACAGAGAGGGTGGAGGGGCAGCAGGCCCTGGAGAAGGTGAGGTCCAGTTGACGGCCAGCTTTGTGAGTAGGAGGGGGTGGAGAGAGACAGAAGTCGAAGGAGTGAAGGAGAGGGAGGAATCCAGCAGAATGGCTGGGGTTGGAGAGATGGATATTGAATTCACCTAACAGGACAGTTGGGGTAGACAGAGAGGGGAGGGAGGAGAGTAGATAGTCGAGTTCATCTAGAAAGTGAGCGAGAGCCCCAGGGGGGCGGTACAGTACAATTAGCAGGAGTTGACAGGGAGAGGTTAGTTAACAGAGAGTGAGGAGACGTCGGAGGGGGACAGAAAATAGTAAGGAGGGAGAGAGGAGAAGACCAGTCCCACCTCCCCGTCCAGTGAGACGTGGGGTATGGGACAGGATGTAGAGAGAGGACAGGGCGGCAGGAGTTACAGTGTTATCAGGGGACAGCCAGGTTTCAGTGACAGCAAGGAAATCGAGAGAGAGGTGGGAGGCAAAGGCAGAGATGAAATCAGTTTTGTTAGCAGAAGAGTGACAGTTCCAGAGTGCACCAGAGAGTGTGCGGGAGGGGGGGGGGAGAGGCAGAGGGATGAGGTATTCACTAGTATTTACACATGTCATCTGCACATCCGATACACAGTAAAAGGGCAATCCCAAAGGGTCTAGGAATAAGAATACGAAGAATATGCTCAAAAGAAAGTGACTATGTAAAACAAAGAAATGTATTAAAAACAAATCTTAAAAAAAGAGGATACAAAGAAAGAATTATAGAGACGGAGTTAAGAAAAGTGGATAAACTAAAAATAGATGACCTACTAGATTATAAAAATAGAGATAAAAAGGTCAAAAGAGTCCAATTAGTAATGACTTACTCTAAACTTTTGCCCAGTATTTCTAAGATAGTTTGGAAACACTTGCGGATTCTACATAATTCAGAAATTTTTTTGAAAAAAGCATTTCTTAAGGCCCCAGTTGTAGCATTCAAAAGAGAAGCTAATTTAGGTGATATTTTAGTTCACAGTAAACATAAAAGAATAATTGACAAAATAGGTTCTACGAACATGTGCACCAGTAGATGTAAAGTGTGTAAATACAGGGACAAAAGTAAAAATATAATTAAACATAAGAACACCCCATATCCACTAAAAATGAATACCTGAATACATGTGATTCCACATGTTGGTCAACGTCAAAACATATCAGGGTGTGCAAGCAGCTTGATATCCACACCATTTATATTAAACAAATTACAATCTTTGGTTCTGTCGTTCAGTATTTTCTTAAATATGATGACAAATTAATAGCTCAGTTGGTTAGCGTGAAAGAAATTTTCACCGGTTAGCTCAGTCGGTAAAGCATGAGACTCTTAATTTCAGGGTCGTGGGTTCGAGCCCCAAGTTGGGCACCCTTTTTAAATACAAATTGTAGATGTTTCTTCGAGGCAACAGAGCAATCTCTGATTCTATTCACATTGTATGCAGTATTGCAACAAAATTACTTATTGGTCATTGTCATATAGCAATTGCTATTGTAAAATGTGTGCATCGTTTATAGTTATAATGATATTGAAATAAATAATCTAACTTTTTTAATCATTTTATATCAAATGATTACTTTTCACAAGATTTTACAAAGGACCTGTATTTTAAATAACTTTAGCATAACAGAGGCAGAAGTGTTAAAGGGACTAGGAGCTCTTAAAATAAACAAATCCTCTGGGCCGGATCCTCCCAATAGTACTCAAAGAAATGAAAGAAGTTATTTACAAACCGCTAACCAATATCACGCAACAGTCTCTTGACACAGGGGTTGTACCGACAGACTGGAGAATTGCAAACATAATACCGATCCACAAAAAAGAAGACAAAACCGAACCAGGTAACTACAGACCAATAAGCCTGACTTCAATTATATGTAAACTTATGGAAACTATAATAAGATCCAAAATGGAAAATGACCTATATGGTAACAGTATCCTGGGAGACAGTCAGCATGGTTTTAGGAAAGGGAGATCGTGTCTAACTAACCTGCTTGATTTTTTTGAGAATGCAACATCAACAATGGATAATTGCAAAGCACACGACATGGTTTATTTAGATTTCCAGAAAGCTTCTGACAAAGTCCTGCATAAAAGATTAATTCTCAAACTGAACGCAGTAGTGATTCAAGGAAATGCATGCACATGGATTAGGGAGTGTTTAACATGAAGAAAACAGAAAGTTCTGATTAGAGGAGAAACCTCAAAATGGAGCGAGGTAACCAGTGGTGTACTACAGGGATCAGTATTAGGTCCTCTGCTATTCCTAATTTACATTAATGACTTAGATTCTGGTATAGTAGGCAAACTTGTTAAATTTACAAACAACACAAAAATAGGAGGAGTGGCAAACACTGTTGCAGCAGCAAAGGTCATTCAAAATGCTCTAGACAGCATTCAGAACTGGGCAGACACATGGCAAATGACATTTAAGAGAGAAGTGTAAGGTACTTCACTCAGGCAATAAAAATGTGTATTATAAATATCATAATATGACAATTACTGAAACACAAGTGCAGCATTTAGAACACATATACAAATAGAACTAATCCACTCTTCTATTGAACTGTGAACTTAGTGTTTGATTGAATCTGTGTTTGTATAGCGTGTAAACAGGCATCAGTGCCCTGCCAAGCTGCACACACTGCCATCATTCACACTGACCACAAGAGGGAGCCAGAGCACCACTGCTGTCCATAATGCAATAACAGTACAGTAATAAGACAATTCATATAGGCAGCAGTTACCTCCCCAGTCAGCCCAGTTCTCCCATTGTTAACACAAGGCTCCTCACACCCAGTCATCTAAACACTACAGTGTGGTCTGTGTCTGTATATGAGCGATACTGAAATTGAAGAAGGAATTTATGAAAAATACCAAGGAGTTTATGTTGAATCAGAAATGTCTTCATCTAGACAATGTGGGGAAACTATAAAAAAGGCCAACAAGATGCTCGGATATATAGTGAAAAGTGTTGAATTTAAATCAAGGGAAGTAATGTTAAAACTATGCATTAGTAAGACCTCATCTAGAATATTGTGTTCACTTCTGGTCACCTCGCTACAAAAAGGATATTGCTGCTGTAGAAAGAGCATGTCATATGCAGACAGGCTTAAAGAATTGAATCTATTCAGTCTTGAACAAAGAAGACTACGCGGTGATCTGATTCAAGCATTCAAAATCCTAAAAGGTATTGACAATGTCGACCCAGGACTTTTTCGACCTGAAAAAAGAAACAAGGACCAGGGGTCACATGTGGATATTGAATAAGGAGGCATAACCAGTTTAATGTAGGGAGCACACAATAAAGTAAAAGCAGGGTTTGCCATAACGCCTCCAGCATCTCATCATGCCTCTTGGTTTACCCACAATATGCAAGTAACAATTACCTGGGAAAGAGCAACGTGCTTCTGAACGGCTAAACCGATGACATTATAGAAACAATCAGGCACTTTCTCCTTTACTAAATATGCAATGCAGAAGAAAGAGGAAATACATGAATCCTCCCTTGCACTGTTAAGAGTTCTTTGTTGTCAATAAAGAGTGCTTTTTGAATGATTTCAGTGGTGGCAGTATGACAAGCATACATGTCATGTGAAATAAACCAGTCCAAAACGAGACATTGATAGTTTTATTGCTGAAAAAGCTTTACAGAAAGAGAGAGGCTTTTACCCAGTTTCATGTCACAGCAGAGAGTGTTGTTTTGGCAGGACAGCATTTATACTGGTCAACAGTTTGAGCATTTGTTGTCATGAATGCAAATAAAGAGATTTTAAAATAATTGAGAGATGAAGAAAATCTCTATATAAACACAATGTTTTTGTCAGGCTGTGAACAAGGCCTGTCACGGGACACTTGTGACATCACAGGGTGGCTGTGAGGAGCTGGGAGAAGAAAGGAGTCTACTGGTCAAACCTGACTCGGTGCAGTGATTATGAGCTGGGGCAAATCAATCAAGCACGCTCTCCAAGTAACGCTTTGTATATGTGCCCATGTGCAGCTGTGTTTCTATTCAAACATGTGTGAGCATGTGATCTCACTGAGAATCTGAGACTACATGTTAAATAAGGACACCTTTCCATACAATGTAAAGACCTGCTTCATGAGAGGCAGGGAATCACCCAATAGAAAAAATAATGTTGTCTCTGTTATATATCCTTGAAGAGATTGACCAAATGCACAACAGGGAGCAGCTGTTTTAAACAAACTGGAAATGGCCTGATAGAAATAAGTATGGGTGCTGTAGCTGTGTGTGGGGAGAGGGACAACAACAGAAAGGTTACAGCCATGCTATAAAAGAAGGTTGCTGGTGTGTTTAAGCTTTGCTTGCAGGTCTGCTGTCAGTTAAACTCCAGCACTGTGATCCCTGGCGCTGCTGCTTCTCAGTAGTGCTGGCATCGCCTGCAGTGGTAGGTATGCAGGTCTGAAACCAATTGAAGACATTATCAGCAACCTGGGCAGAAAAGCTATTGTTCTGATCCATACCCTACAGAGCATTGCACAGCTAGGTAATGAGGTTGTGGGGTGGTAATGGTCAGCATTGTCTAATAATATAGACAATCAGTGTCACACTGAGCTGCAGAATTGAACTCCCTCCCATGTGTAGATAGCATCCTCCACACTCTTTGTATTGCACTCCTTTGAATTACAAATTTGAATAAAGCTTTGTGTAATTCAGCATGCAATTTTACAATCCCAAAGGGTATGGAATCAACTGCTAAACTGTGGAGCCACCACAACCTCGCAAAACAATCCTATCAATAAAAGACACAGAAACCCTCTATACTAGTTCAAATGCCAAACATGCTTCTGAGGTTTTATTCAGAGCAATCCTAGATCAAAGCTCCTCTGTTTTGACCCCTGCTTTTATATTTTGTTTCACTGAAATGACAAAAGTTCCACAGGAGATTGAGGTCAGTGGACTCTTCTTCTCAACTCAAAGCCAACCCTGACATAATGACCTCCCACTAAGGTACGCACACCATAAAACAGCAGCAATCCCATTCATCAGATCTCCTGGGATTATTTGTGGAGTTGGTTACTCCGGCATGAGATCATACACATGTAATAAGTTTAAGTATACATTTCTTGATTGCAGGAGACAGGTTAGACTTTCCTCTTTCCAATAAGTTACGAATGACCTCAAATCGATCAATAGTTTGAGACAATGCAGTTGAAAGATGAATCATAAACTCGTCTTGATATTTCCAGTTGAAGGATTATGATGGATGGCATCTGTTATAAAACTTATTCCAACAATTCTGTGTCTCTCTTGGAGTTCCATCCATATTTGACCTGGTCGACCACATGTTCTAAACTGATATGGAATGACATTTGGTTTTCTATTTCAAATTGTTCTAATATATCCCACAATTACCATAGTAACATCTGTACCTTACTGTGAAAGATAAAAGTTATATATTGAGTTCAGTCCATTTGAAGTCACTGCAGTGGCTGCTTCATACAAGAATGGGGCCTCAGTAGTGTATTAGAGAGCTATATAGCTCTCTAATACACTACTGAGAGAGAGACACACACTTACGTCTGTGATGTCTTTTGGACAGGGCATCCTCCTTCACTACCATGGACTGTGTCAGGACCACTTCAGAATCCACTTCAGGAGACAGAAAGCATGTGAAGATCATTAAACAAACAGTAGGTTGCATCCCTTCTATTTAAACACAGACCATGTTGAGGAACTCTCCAAATTTGGATTAGGATTTCAATGTACATTAAAGAAGATTGCTGAACAGTAATGAGCTTCAGATTTCATTTTGTTAGAGTGTGTGTTACGATGTTTTCACCTGAGTTCAGGAGCTGCTCTTCAGTTCTAGTTGCCTGTCTTAGATATATGTACATAATGTAGACTGGATCAGTCAAAGTGTCTTTATAGAAGAGCCAGTGACTGGATCACGCTTCCTTCTGCTTTCAATTCACTGCTATGCTTGATTGATTGATTGATTGATAAAAAGGTAAGGGAACAGGACAACATTTTAGTCAAGTTATTATATCTCAGTTGAGCGATCCTTCTTACTGACATTTAAGGTGATCGATTAATACAATAAGTCTTATTAAAGGTGCTGCATCAACACATTTAAATTCACATGTTAAATGCAAACAGATGAAATATTTTCAAAGTGTATATCCCTCAAGCTTTGTGTTTTCCTCTTCCGCTTCAGTGTAACAGACAGACAGACAGACTTCCTCTTGAAGGTTTAACGTTGTACCCACACACTACCCAGACGTGCTTTTCAAAGGACTCACCCAACTCCCGCTCTCCTTTGAGTCCATCACTGTCCAGCTCAGCATCACTGTCGCCTGAATCCTCTGCCTCTGGAACAGGGAGAATAGAGCTTCATGAAGCAATGAAGGATTCCCTCGACTGCAGTGCACAACTTCATAGGACACTCAACACAGGGAGGCAGAGAGTTCCCCATTGCATTGCAATGCAGAGCTGTGAGGTTTAACCAGGAGATTTCTGGATATACAGTAGCCCTTGATGTTATGCATGATTTATTTATTTATTTATTTATTTATTTATTTATTTATATTTATATAGCGCCTTTCACCAAGGCGCTTTACAATTATTAAAATAAGCGGTACAATCAAGATAAATGGCGCAAGGAAAAAGGTACGTTTATTGGGGAAGGGTGAGAAAATAAAAAGTGGTGCTACTGTGAGAACAGAGGCTAGGGCAGGGTTGGGCAAACAAGCAGGGTCCTGAACGGGGGTTAGGGGCTAGGGCACGCAGTGGGATAGGCTAGGGTGAAAAGATGTGTTTTAAGGGAGGAGCGAAAACTGCGTAGTGTACGTGACTGTTTTATATGGAGTGGGAGTTTATTCCAATGAAGGGGAGCCAGGAGGGAGAAGGAACGGAAACGGGATTGGGCACAGGGCGAGGGTGGAACCGAGAGGGACAACAAAGTTTGAGAGCGTAAAGGACGGGGGGGAACATAGTAAGAGATAAGTGCAGCCAGGTAGGGTGGGGCGAGACCATGGAGGGATTTATAGACTAGAGTAAGGAATTTGAAAATAGCAGAGATAGTAAACAGGGAGCCAGTGTAGCTGAAGGAGAAGAGGGGAGGTATGAGAGGAGCGGGGGAGGTTCAAGATGATGCGGGCAGAGGCATTTTGAATTTGCTGTAGTGGTGTGAAGGCGTAGGAGATTAGTGATGATTAGTCAGGTTGGGTTTCTAAACAAATTGTGTGGTCTGTCCAGGACTGTGCTTTTTTGTCATTAAATCCTGCAAATAAGAAACTTTCTTTCTTTCTTTCTTTCTTTCTTTCTTTCTTTCTTTCTTTCTTTCCTTACCCAGCGCTCTCGTGTTCTCCAGTGCTCCTTCCTGCTCCTCTGAGTCTTCCAAAGTGTTGCTGAGATCTGTAAACACAGGCTGTGGTTACATTTTTAATGAGAGCAGTCCTGTGTTGTATCCAGTGCTATGAAAGGAATGACAGCATGGAATGGAGAATGCAAACGGCACGATTAGCAAAACTGGGATTTTAAAATCTTATTTTATTAAAATTTTTGTATCCGTTCAGAAAAAATGTAATTATGGTCATAAAATTCTGCACTTTTGTTAATAACTGCAACCGTGTAGAATAGGTGAATTAATATTATATAAATAAACCACTTTAAAGTGCCACATATTATATAAGTAATTATAATAAATCAACTTGCAGTTAACATATAAGTAAACAGTTAGCATTTTTAATATCTCTTAAATAAATTAAATCTGCTGTATAAAAAATGGTTTGAATATTAACACAATAAATGAAAGAGCAGGTCTATATCTTTCAATGATATGTATATTTTGTGAAACAGGTAAATCAAACTGAATGAACATTTTAAAATCTCAGTGTATTTTATACTCGCCCTGCAATGGTTTATTGAAGAGATGAGCAGGAGGCAAGATCGACCCGAAGGGAAATTTCAAATGCAAACCTTGATCTCTCCCTCCCCCCCAATATATTTAAATATTTACTGTTTATGACTGTTTCATTTCTAATAAGTTCTTATAAATGATAAGAAACGACGAGTTGATTTGGCTATTCACGTGGAGAAGCCACAGCTGCATTTTACAGAACCAAGGAATTCTTCTGGTCTGAAGCAACCTCTTATTTCTTAGGGGTAAATAAGGGGTCCCCATGGTGGGAGGTGGTTGATGCAACACATGGGAGTTTTCAAGTTCTCTAAATGCTGTGTCTTATTCTAGTGGAGTACAGGCTCATCAAATCAAATCCCAAGACAAGTAGACAAACCTCTGTGTTGAGAATATAGGATTGAGTTCTGGAAGAATGGATCTTACCCAGTTCTCTCTTGCTGGCCTGGTAATCATCATCTCCCAGCTCTTCAGTCCTCAAGGATGTTTATTATTAAAAGGGAGTTTAAATTATTAGCAAGTACACAGTTTCGATATGAAAGCTGAACATTAATATCAGCAAAGAACAAAGGTTACACGTTTTTAATGAAAAAAAGGTAGCCAAATTTTAATTTTTAAGTTAAATCAGCTTATGTGATTTTGAAATGATATTATTTGCTACAGTTACTTAATCTAAGTTAAAAAAATAAAAGATTTTGATGGAAATTGAACTTGAACTCGTTCATAGCCCCGCAGCAACAGTAGCCTGCTGACTTCTTATTTCATTTTTAATAACAGTCTGACTGATACTCTCTCTCTCCCTTACCTCTCTCTGACTGATACTCTCTCCAGACATAGCCTTTAAATCCTCACGGTAATCCCATACAACAGCCACCGGAGTTTAAAAAGAGGAAGATTAAAACAAAACATTAAAACAAAAAACCAGTTCCATACAACAAGGTCTCTAAAAATCTTTGTCTTCTAGTATACCGGATAAATGCACTTGCCTGTAGGAAAGCCGACAGTATACAGAGTTCACAGCGAAGCTGCCCGATTTACACCAAAACATAAACAACGAACGCAAAGGTTCTTGTCAGTCCCTAGTGATGGGTACAAAGCCTCACCCGCTTCGACCCGTCCGGAACCATTAGAAGCAAATTGGTTCGCATGAAGTAATACATCACGTGACACAAACGCCAGCAATTCTGCGGATCCTCTGAAGCTGCAGACGCTCGTGGTGTTGAGTCACGCGCGCTCACCGAGGAAAATCTTGCTGACGTAGAACCAAGATCTATAAACATATCACAGACAAAACAATACACAGTTCGTTTTTAATAAAAAATGACAAAACCACAATCCCTGGAGGCCAAGGGCTTTATCTTTTGGTCTTTCCTGGCACAATTTTTAAAAAGAAAGCAATGTCATTTGTACAG
>CM060281.1:10065529-10091289 GCA_030684275.1 Acipenser oxyrinchus oxyrinchus | reverse complement strand
CAGTACAACAAGCCCATCCCTAGTCAAAAATCCTATTGAAATCCCATAGAAAAAATCCATTAGGAAATCCCATAGAAAAATCCTATAGGGTTTTGGAACCTTTCCAGTAGGATTTTCTACTGGATTCCAGTAGGATTTTTTTACTGGATTCTAATATGATTCCTATAGGATTTTCTACTGGATTCCAATAGGATTTTCTACTGGATTCCAATAGGATTCCTATAGAAATTCTACTGGATTCCAATAGGATTCCTATAGAAATTCTACTGGATTCCAATAGGATTTCTATAGGATTTTCAACTGATTCCTATAGGATTTTCTACTGAATTCTAATTGGATTCCTTATTGGATTTTTCTACTGGATTTCTTACTGGGTTTTTTCTATGGGATTCCAACAGGATTTTTTTTTTGATTTCTATCAAGATTCCTATTGGATTTTCTTCAAATAATAATAACAATATAATAATAAAAACAATAATAATAATAATAATAATATTAATAATAATATAATTCCTTAGGTTCTCTCAAACAGTATTACACATCTTCAGAGCAAAAATATACATTGCAACAGATGACTCATTTCTAATGTTATTTGCAAACAGATTTTCTGGAGAACTTCATTTAAACACGCACAGAAAACACAAAATAAAATCCTGCAAAAAAGTGTATTATTAATATATTTTTATTAATTTAATGTTCAGAACTCAGTTTCCTTTTTGATATTTTTCTTCATCACTACATTTTTGAGAGATGGCTTGTTTGATTATTTTTTTCCATTCCTGTTTTTGCATTTATGAAATCTGCAAAAAAAAAAAAAAAAATAATAATAATAATAATAATAATAATAATAATAATAATAATAATAATAATAAATCAGCACATGGCAAAGTGGAAGTTCTTGGGCAAAGTCATATCTTTGTTTTCATTCAGTTTTGGAAATAGGACTTTTAATTTAATTTACTACAAACACATTAATTTTGTATGATTTGTATCAATTATATCTTAGGTTTTTTAATAACATTTTCACATTGAAGCACAAGTTAAGATGCTCATATGAGAAATTTTATATTAAACATAATTACAAAAGTGCCATGTGATTTCTCTGTGAATAAAAGTAAGCAAACTACAAAGCAGTTAAAGAAAAAAAAGGTTTAACTCACGAATGATGTCTGCAGTTTTCCCTGGATCCAGTGATGGCTTGGCTTCTTTATTTCTAAAAGCATTAGAAGTCTTCCCTGTCAAGCTGTGTGTTGCTAGAATTTTCCGTCCAAAGACTGCACAACACAGCTCTTTGGTCGCCTTCTTGGGATCCCCCCATTTTATGTAGGAGTACTGCTCCGACGTTATACTTGTATTAGGACCTATCTTCACCTAGAAGTAAAACAACACTTATTTAAAAGTGACATTCCTTGTATTTGCAATTCATATTTTATTGATTTTTAAGCAATAAAATAACAAGAAATATTTGTCCATCTGCTTGAATGCGATTCATAATGTTACAGTATTTCATAGTGTTTTACAAATGTCATAGTTATTGGTTATACAAGAAACTTTTTTTTATCCCATTGAGAATCTGTGGCACTATTTGAAAATTGCGGTCCACAGGCGTCGTCCAACCAATCTGAACAACCTGGAGCAAATCTGCCAAGAAGAATGGGCCAAAATCACTCCGACACTGTGTGCAAAGCTGGTACATACTTACCCCAAAAGACGTAAAGCTGTTATTGCAGCAAAAGGTGGCTCTACCAAATATTAGTGTGTGGGGTTGAATACTTATGCAAGCAAGATATTTCAGTTTTTATTTTTCTTAAAAATATTTCCCAACATAAAACCAATGTCACTTTACAATAATTGATTTTGAGTTTCAGTGTTTTAAAATAAAATATCAAACAGAACGAAATTTCAATGTACCATTTGTAATTCAGTAATATGAGAGAATTGGTCAGGGGTCTGAATACTTTTGCAAGGCATTGTATATATATATATATATATATATATATATATATATATATATATATATATATATATATATATAGTAAAATAATCAGTGCATACATACTGTTTTATTGGTGCTTTTGAAGAGTTTGATTCAAGATATTTAGATTGTCCAGATTCTGGAACCTTTTTTTTGTTGCACTTTCCAACTCCTCCAAGAGCTCTTCAGGTTCTTCTTCCATTAATGCAGGCAATCCTGCAATGAATAAGAGTAAATACAAAGCAAAGCATGTAATCCCACAAGTACTACTCCAAAGCGTGCTTAATATTGATATTTTCCTATGAATGTACAGTATGTCATTTAACTAACTGCTGAACCATGATATACAAAGTGTGCCAGTAAGTTTAATAAATGATAGGTACAGAAGTGTATAAGTAGTAAATTAAAGAATACATCTTATTTACATTCTCTCTGTTGTTTATGTTTTAAAAATGTCAGAAATGAAATATTAGGAATATAGTAACTCATTAGTTTATTATGCCGCTAAACTCAGATTGACTTACCTTGTTGTTTATTGATTTTGTTTTCAAGTGCATCAATTTTTTATAAAGGCCATGAACTAAATCTTTCAGTTCTGCTATTTCAGAACCCATCTTATTTTTTTTTCAGTTTTTAATCTTAAAATGTCCTCATCTTTTTGGTGCATTCATCACATTGAGTAGCAGATCTCTAGCATGAGAAAAGAAAATATGGTTTAAACCGTCTTTCAATGCTTTGCTTTTGCACATAAACTCTTTAAAGTATTATACAAACATTTATTTTCGTTACAAATACTGAAAAATGTCTCCTGCAAACTCTCTGAGGGTACACATTTTCTCTCAGTTTTGTAAAATATTGATGATGAGCTGGACCATTTTACAAAAGTGGTTACTGTGTCATATTGGTACTCTACTCATAAGTTAATGAAGGGCCACAATAACACTGACACATGCTAAAATTAGAAGTAAAGTGGTTCCCTTTCAAGTCGAAAATAACCATCAAATATGGGGATATTGCCGTCAGGCAGTAGCGATTGGCTGAGCTTTTATAGCAAAGCTGCCGATGAGCCTCTGCTGTGACTGCCCTGTAAGCCCGCCCCTGGGAGCTTACTACATGGCCTTAGAGACTAACGATCCTCTTTTGTCTTCAGCCTCGGTAGCGGTAGGTATATAGAGCTAGCAACTGTCTGTACTCATTAAGCTTAGGCTTGAGAAGCTGGTTTTCCCCTTCTCCGAGTTTATTTCAGTTGTATTATTGATATTGGGTTATATAATTGTATTATATATATTTTTATATATATATTTATATTGTTATAATCCTTCACGCTTTGCTTGCATCGCGTTTTTGTTAATACTCGTGGTCTCCGTCTTTCCTTTACTTATAATTACTTTGTAATTGTTATCGTGTGTTTTTGGGTTTTGTGAATTATTGTATATTTGTTGTGTGTATATTATTATATATTTGTGCAAGCGTTGCGTTGGCCTTTATTACCGCCCATTGCAACCTCGGTCTTGCCTGGCTAGACCGCGTGTGTTAGACCTGCTCTGCAGCCTCTCTATACTACTCCACTGCGTGTGTTCCATCCCTACCGCGTGGTGCTGTCGCTTACAGTTCATAAGCATTGCTGCAGCGTCCCACACAACGAAAAAGAAAAAATAAATAAAAAAAAATAAATAAAAATCCCTTTTCACCATTAGGAAGGCGACCACCATCACAGCACATATTCCCCTAGCACCCAGGTGAGTATTACAGCACCAGACACTGTACCAGCACTAGCGTCCGCTCTGCGGGTCAGCTGGCAGCTCAGGCGTCTCGTGCTAGCGTTCTCGCTTGGTACTCGCTCTCCGCGTGGTGTCAGCGCCCGGCGCTTGGTGCAGCGCTTCTGCGCTTGGGACTCCGTGCTCACGCTCGGCGCGCGCACCTTCGGTGCTTAGCGTTCGGCGCTTACGCTCGGCGCTAGTGCTTCGGCGCTAAGCGCGTCGGCGGCTTCGGTGCGCGCACCTCGGCGCTCGGCGCTCGGTGCACGCACCTCGGCGCTTCGATTGCCCGGCGCTCGGCGCTTCGGTGCACGCACCTCGGCGCTCGGCGCTCGGCGCTTCGGTCGCGTCGGCGCCTCGGCGCTTCGGTGCACGCACCTCGGCGCTCGGCGCTTGGTGCCGCACCTCGGCGCTCGGTGCCCGGCGCCTCGGCGCTTCGGTGCGCGCACTCGGCGCTTCGGCGCTGGCGCTCGGCGCTCGGTGCGTCGGCGCCTCGGCGCTCGGTGCACGCACCTCGGCGCTTCGGTGCTTCGGCGCCTCGGCGCTTCGGTGCCGCTCGGCGCTCGGCGCGCTTCGGCGCTCGGCGCGCTCGGCGCTTCGGTCGCGTCGGCGCCTCGGCGCTTCGGCGCTTCGGCGCGCTCGACGCTCGGCGCTTCGGTGCACGCACCTCGGCGCTTCGGTGCGCCGGCGCCTCGGCGCTTCGGTGCACGCATACCTCGGCGCTCGGCGCTCGGCGCTCGGCGCTCGGCGCTGCGCGTCGGCGCTGCGCTGCGCGCCTCGGCGCCTCGGCGCTCGGCGCTCGGTGCGCGCACCTCGGCGCTTCGGCACGCACCTCGGCGCTCGGCGCTCGGCGCTCGGCGCTCGGTCGCGTCGGCGCCTCGGCGCTCGGTGCTCGGCGCCTCGGCGCTTCGGTGCGCGCGCGCTCGACGCCGACGCTCGGCGCCGGCTCGGCTCGGTCGCGTCTACGCCTCGGCGCTTCGGTGCACGCACCTCGGCGCTTCGTTGCCCGGCGCCTCGGCGGCTCGGTGCGCGCAGCCTCGGCGCTTCGGTGCACGCACCTCGGCGCTCGGTGCACGCACCTCGGCGCTTGACGCTTTGGCGCTCGGCGGCTCGGTCGTCGACGCTTTTACAACAGTGGCAACCATGTCGGGTTCCACCGTTGCGTCACCTGCCAGGCAAAATTGCCGGCGAGCGATCCGCACGACGACTGCGTGGCGTGCCTGGGGCCAGAGCGCGCCAGCGTCTGCCTTAGCAGACAGATAGTTTTCGCGCAGATTGCGCTAATTTTCAACAGCGCACTCTTAAGCCAGAGGGCCAGGAAAGCGGTGGGTGGCCACTCCCTTCCTCAGGGTCTTCTTTCACCCTGTCTGCCCGCCGTCATCCACGGGCGACTCCACCCGTCGCACTGCGGGTATCAAGTAGCCCTTCCCAGCTTACAGCTGGCCAAAGGTCTCCAGACCGTAGGCATGAGCGCTCGTAGCCCGTCTACTCGGCCCGAGGCTCCTCCCCTCGCAGGGAACGTTCCCGTCGGTCACGGTCTCGTTCCTGTCGCCCGCCGTAGGGGCGCTCCCGTTCTCCTCGGCGGGACAGAGCGCTATAGGGACAGGTCAGGTGTAGCAGAGCTCACATCCAAGATGTCCCAGTTTATGGAGGTGATGATGGGCCAGCAATCGTTGCTGATGTCCCTTACCAGCAGGGCACCACCGGCCAAACCACTTGCCAGTCAGCCGCCGCTTCAGCCACAGTCTCTGGCCGTCCCTGTTATTCAACAACCCCAAGGGGTATGGGATGTAGATGCCATTTCCAGGGATGCTTCTGAAGGGGAGCCTCTCCTTGAGGAGGACAGTGTGGAAACTGACCTGGCATCCCAGCATTCGAGCAGGACTCTGGCGCGAAGTGCTAGACACCAGTGATCCATTGTGGTCGTTGGTGGAGCGGGCAACTCGTCACCTTGGACTTGAGTGGCCAGCCGTGGAAGTGCCTCGTCGGTCACTGTTTGAGTCGCCATCGATGCGGTCTCCTCTGCCCAGGGCGCCCCTGCCTTCCCTGATTTCATCAAGGAGGTACAGTCCACCTGGGGGCCCTGCTTCTTCACCGGCAACCGCGGAAGGCCTCCGCGTTTGCCATGCAGGGAGCGAGTGAGGCTGGTCTGGCGGCTTTTCCACCGGTCGATGCTGCTTTTGCAGCCCTGGTTAAGACCCCGACACTTTCAGGCCTGGTTAAGGACCCTGCGTGTCCTAACAAGCAGTGCAGGACCACTGAGATCCATCTGAAAAAGGGCTACTTAGCGGCTACGGAGGCAGTTCGGTTGTCCAACGTGGCCAGCCTCCTTTCAGTTTACCAGGCGTCCCTGCTGAAGGATCTCCTCTGAGGGCGGAGTTGGCGCTGGTCGCACAACTCCTTGTTAAAATGGCCCAGTTGAATGCACGGGCTCAAGGCAGGAGTATTGCTTCCCTGGTGGTCGCCAGAAGGCAGCTCTGGCTCTCGCAGGCGAGAGTTCAAGAGTCTGATAAGGCTCCTCTATTAGATGCCCCTATCACGCCAGGGCACACGTTTGGCCCAGCGGTGGAGGAGATGCTCCAACGTTCTGTTAAGGCCCGGGAGGCATCTCAGCAGTTGGCTAAGATGTGGCCACATAAGCATTTCCAGCCAAGGTGCCCGCGGGAGCACCGGTGGCGTGACCACCACTGCAGCACCAGCCACGGCCAGGGAGTACTAAGCCCTCTCCCTCAACCGCAGCAGCGGCGGTCAGCCGTCATTTTCAAGACCGCAGCGGAGGGTGGCGCCCTAGAGGTGGTGGCAGGCCACGCCTCGGGGCTCTGGCCATGCCCCTGCGAACGAGCCCAGCCTAAACAGCCCTGAGAACACCAGGCAGCTGTTAACCCGCCCTACACTGTCTCCCAGCTCCAGTTCTGGCAACAATGCACCAACGACATCTGGGTGCACAAAACTATATCCACGGGTACACCCTTCAGTTCCAGTTAAAACCTCCCCTTCCGGGAGTGGTTATAACTGCAGTAAAGAGACTTCGGTTCAGTCCTCAGCTCTGAATGTGGAAATACAGGCATTGCTCAGCAAGC
The DNA here is from genome assembly GCA_030684275.1 of Acipenser oxyrinchus oxyrinchus. Lineage (NCBI taxonomy): Eukaryota > Metazoa > Chordata > Actinopteri > Acipenseriformes > Acipenseridae > Acipenser > Acipenser oxyrinchus. The sequence continues at coordinate 10,084,477 of CM060281.1, read as the reverse complement.
GTGCCATTCAACAAGTAGACCCTGCTCTGATCGACCAGGGGTTCTATTCCAAATACTTCCTGGTGCCCAAGAAGGACGGCGGGCTCCGTCCTATTTTAGATCTGCGAGTACTGAACAAATACCTGCGGGTGTTATCGTTCAAGATGCTTACGCACAGGCACATCATTCAGTCAGTCCGGCACGGCGACTGGTTCACCACCGTGGACCTGACAGATGCGTACTTTCACGTTCCCATCTTCAGCGGCTAGGTCTGAAGATCAATTCAGAAAAGAGCCGCCTAGTGCCAAGCCAACAGACCGAATTCTTGGGTCTGCATCTGGACTCAGTGTCCATGGAAGCGACCCTGTCGACACAAAGAGTTGCCTCATTAGAGCGGTGTCTCTCCCTATTCAGGTTGAGACAGACAGTCAGCATGGAGCTGTGTCAGCGCATGCTGGGGTTGATGGCTGCCGCCTCACAAGCCCTTCCCTTGGGCTTACTACACCAGAGACCTCTGCAGGCCTGGTTCAATGCCTTCGCGTTGCATCCGCGGAGAGACAAACACCGCAGGCTAAGGGTATCCCGAGCCTGCTGGAAGCGCTACGCTGGTGGAAAGTTCCATCAAACCTCCGCCAAGGCGTACGCTTGGGTCCCATTTTCAGGAGACAGGTCATCACGACCGACGCTTCCAACCACGGTTGGGGAGCAGTCTGGAACAGGGCAGGGACCCGTGGAGTGTGGTCAGGACCCTGGAGGTCAGCCCACATCAATGCTCTGGAGCTCAGAGCGGTGGACCTCGCCCTCGCACTTCTTGCCAGTGCTTCTAGGCAAGCATGTGTTAGTGCGGTCAGACAACACCACAGTTGTGGCATACATCAACCGCCAGGGCGGCTTGCGGTCCCCGGTCTTCACCGGATGGTAGCACGGATGTTGCTATGGGCACAACCGCGTTTAACCTCTCTGCGTGCGGTTCATCTACGGGCAGAGTCAACTACGCAGCGGATCTCCTATCCAGAGGAGGCCCTCTTGCTGGCGAATGGCGTCTCCACCCTCAAGTGGTAGAGCGCATCTGGGAATGGTTCGGCACAGCCCAGGTGGATCTCTTTGCTTCAAGAGACCACGCACTGCCCCTATGGTTCTCAGTGAAGGATCTCCACAGCCCCCTAGGAGTCGATGCACTGGCTCACGAATGGCCGCCAGGGCTCCTATATGCGTTTCCACCGATTCCGATGCTCCCGCCTTCTTAGAGAAGGTCAGGGTAGAGCAAGCGACAGTGATCCTGATCGCTCCTCGGTGGCCTCGGAGGATATGGTTTCCGAGCCTGGTGCAGTTGTTGCACGGTCGGCCGAGGGAGCTCCCTCTGCGAGCGGACCTGTTGTCCCAAGCCCAAGGAGGGCTATGGCACCCGAGCCCCAAGCTCATGCAGCTATGGGCTTGGCCCCTGAACGGAGCGCCTGTCAGCCTTAGGGCTCTCAACGGCGGTTATTTCGACCATTCAGAGTGCTAGAGCACCCTCTACTAGGTCGCAGTATACGTATAAGTGGCAGTTGTTTCAGAGTTGGTGTCTGGCGGAAGGCCATGACCCAATATCCTGCCCTATGGCAGTGATCTTACAGTTTCTACAGAAACTGTTAGATGAGGGGAAATCTCCTCTACACTTAAAGTGTACTTAGCCGCCATATCGGCTTGCCATGTACGTATTGACGGTTTGTCACCAGGTTGCCATTTTCTGGCATCGCAGTTCCTAAAGGGCATAAGGCGTTTACGGCCTCCAAGGACGACCAGTCTACCGTCATGGAGCCTTGATGTGGTGCTGGAAGCCCTTACCAAGGCACCGTTCGAGCCTCTCCACAGCGTGGACATGAAGCTTCGTGTCTATAAAAACTGCGTTTTTGCTGTCAGTGGTTTCAGCAAAACGCGCGTGAGCGAAGATTACACGCACTGTCAGTGCATTCTTCATGTACTCGCTTCGCAGGAGGCGGTTCTAAGGTCTCCATGCGCCCAAACCCGCCTTTTACCCAAGGTCATATCCCGTTCCATATGAACCAACCAGTCGAGTTGATGGCGTTCCATCCTCCTCCTTTTCTTCCCCAGAGGAAGAACGGTTACACAGGCTCTGCCCGTGCGGGCATTGAGATGTTATATTGACCGTACAACGGCTGTGAGACAAACTGAACAGTTGTTCATATGCCATGGTTCTAGGACTTTGGGTCAGCCGTTGTCTAAACAACGCCTTTCCCACTGGATAGTGGATGCTATTAAATTAGCTTATGAATCTGCAGGCCTTCCGCCACCAGGGCAGTTGAAGGCGCATTCCACTAGGGGTATGGCGACATCCTGGGCCCTCTTTAGAGGGGTGCCGGTGTCTGTCATTTGCGCTGCAGCCAGTTGGGCTACACTGCATACTTTTATGAGGTTTTACCGGTTAAACGTACTGGATTCCTCTGCTCCACTGTTCGGAGCATCTGTACTACACTCTATGATCCCTCAAGATGCGGACGTATAGAGTGGTTGACAGCATGGTGTTGACTATTCCACCTTAGGACAGGTGTCATTGCGAGCATAGACGCTGCGGCGCAGCTCCGCATATGCGTAGATGTATCCCTACACAGTTGCGTTATGACGTAAGTCTGTCCTACTGCCGAGAATCCTCCCTCGCGACAGCTTGGGTACACTGTCCCCATATTTGATGGTTATTTTCGACTTGAAAGGGAACGATAGGTTGCGGATGCAACCCCGGTTCCCTGAAAGAGAAAATAACCATCAAGCTGCGTGGTCGCTCCAGGCGTCTTCACGGCCTGAAGAGCAAAAGAGGACGTTAGTCTCTGCTGCTGCGTGTAGTAAGCTCCCAGGGCGGGCTTACAGGGCAGCTCGCGCAGAGGCTATCGGCAGCTTTGCTATAAAAGCTCAGCCAATCGCTACTGCCTGACGGCAATATCCCCATATTTGATGGTTATTTTCTCTTTCAGGGAACCGGGTTGCATCCGCAACCTATCGTTATTTTGAAATCAACCAATAAATATACACTTAAAAAAACAAAAATTATTTGATCATTAAAACAGTTATCTGTAACTCATCCTACCTGTGTATTAATTTTGTCCTCCTTATATTTTTGTACAATCTTCTTTGCATTATTGCTCTTTGTATTCATAGCATTTCTTTTTGCTTCAAGCTTTGCAATCTTGCATTGAAACCCCTAAAGAAAAATTGGCTGATATTAGTATAAGTTGCTAAACCTTGACATTAAAAAGTAATACATCAAAACATGTACCAACCTCATCCTCAGTCTCACTATCACTGTCTGTAAATTGTTTTACATGTTTATCACGAAATCCTCTGCCAAGAGAAGTTTCATCAGTTCTGAGTTCATCAGGGATTTTCAGTGAATTCTCTATTTTATTCAATTCTTTCATTAGTGTTCCCCGAGTTCCTGTGGACAAAGAAAGTCACCAATTAGTGTTGCAATTAGAAAAAAACAAACAACAAAATCAGTTCCATATAGTCAGCAGAAATAGGCTCGTTCTATCAAGACACACTCTTTCAGGTTTATACAGTATACATCTGAGACACATCTAGTAATAAAGAGGTAACAACAAATTAAATTCTCCCAAATCTTAATAAAATAAAATATTTAAATCGATAAAATATCCTATTAAAGCATTAGGAGAATAGTTCAAAAAATGTATACAGTAGCCACTAGAATTAATGTAATTGGTTTTAGCAAAATAAATGCAAGTGTACATTCAGTATTGTTGCATAAATAAATGAGACTAATAATTGCATATTTTTCTTAGTTTTAGGTGTTCAGATTTATTCACCTGTAAATTAAAATGCAGTTATTTTGGACAGACATGTTTTTGCGATATCCAATACTGTGTTTTACAATTTTTCATGTGTTTTTTTGCTAAAACCCACTTTCAGTTACACTGTATCAAGGGTATGAATAATTCTGGAGGCTACTGTATTTAGAAAGATAGGTCTACTCACCAATCTTGAGAATTTTTGCTGGACCACTTTCTGTTCCATAGGTCACATCGCAGATGTTGCCCACAATGCAGTTGCCATTTACAATTTTACAATAGGCAAAACATCCCACGTTGGGGGTCTTCAATCCACTGAATTAGCATATACTGTGCCATTCAAGTTTTTTTTTAAACTGAAAAAATATGAAAAAATCCAACCAACAACCACATTTACTATTGAAACAAAATACAATTTTAAAGATACTTTAAAAGAACAGATTAAAACTAAAGTGCAAGAATGAAGACAAATCGAATCAGGAAGAAGAAACAGAAAGGAGCGATTTCCAGGTAATTTATGTATATTATTAAATATAATCAAATGTCTCATTTTAGTTTTGTGTGTGTGTGTGTGTGTGTGCTGCGGCATATGCACAAGACAAAGATAAATAATTATTGTCTATTTTCTAATATGTGCAGGTAAAAGCAAAAGTTAGTCAAAGGCCTGGACCAAATCAAAGTTTGACATACCCGCTAATCGCAAATTCCAAACCTGGTACTGATGGCGCTTTTTTATGTTATTCCTTCTACCCCAGAGGGAACCCGCTTAATACTGGGTTTGTAATTTGCGATTAGCGGGTGGGTCAAAGTTCTGATTTGGTCCAAGCCGAAGTCAGTATTAGCTCATTCATCTTTTTAAAATATGTTTACCATCCCCAAACATTATACATTGTTTCAAACCTATGCACCGCAGTTTATGATACAACGGTGTTAATTGAAGCTGCAGGATGCACTCCAGTAGATACAAAGTCGCTATTCAGAACAGCAGATTTCCATAGCTCAGTTACCAGTGACGCCTAGCTGCAGCACGCGCAGACAATAAAAATGTAACGTCTTTTTTAAAGGGATTCAAAACATTAAGGGATATCGGTAGGTATTTATATACGTGTATGTATATACATTTGTACCGTCCGTATGTGTATGTATTTTGCCTATAAATCTGTACCGTCCGTATGTGTATGTATTTAACCTATAAATCTGTACTGTTCGTATGTGTATGTATTTAGCCTATAAATTTGTACAGTTGGATAAATGTATACCTGAGATATATTAAACCGTTTAAATGTGTTAAGAACATGAGAAATCTTGAACGAGTCAGACAATAATTTATAGAAATAAATGGTGTTTTTTGTTATAAATGTAGATTATTAATTTCTATAATAATCTAGATAGTATTTACTATAAAGTCCTGTTTTTAAAAAAGTAAGAAATAATTATATAAACCTCACCACGCTAATCAGTTTGTCGACAGTCTGCAACAGTCAATTTGACTATCTGCACAGCAGACGTTACTGAGTGACGTCACTCCCATGTAAGGGTTCTACAGAGCGTGGCCGGAGTCTATTGTTTAATAACCTCAAACTTGCTTAAAAACATCGCTGTCACTTCACGCTCTAGCTTCTCATCTTCAATGGCAATGACTTATTACATTTTTTTTTTTAAATTGGCAATTACAGTTCACTATGCTACAGTGACAGTTGCTCTGTCCCAGATTAACACTGAGTGTCATTTTCATCACTGCACTTATTTGTACCATACTAATTTATAGAAAGTTATTTTTATTTTCATAGTTTAAGTCAAAAAATATTTTAAAATTGCTTTACTAAATTATGATCTTGTGTATTCCCATTCAGTGGAAAGAGTGTGCAATGCAACAGAACAAGGACATTCATAATCGGAAGAAGGATGCAAGATTAAAAGCACCTTATAAAAGGTATGTGGTCACTTTGTAACATAAAAATGAATCAAGAAAACTGCCATATCTTTTTGTGCCCTAGGTCGAACTGGCAAGTGTGAAAAGCCCTATAGTAAATATGTAGTTTACTGGAGTTTACAGATCTGTAGACCTTAAATTTCATGCAGTGTTTCACGTGTTTAAACCAGTATTATAAGAAAAATACTGTATTTCAGTATTAATTTGATCACAATGAGCATTATCATTTTGAAATATTTTTTTGTTTTCTAATTTTCTTATATATTTTATATATTCTAATATTATATCAATGTTTGTTTTGCACAGATTTCTGGATCCAGATTTTCAGGAATGTTCACTCCCAAAGACTAGTAGGTGGAGGAGAAAACTGTCTCATCATGACCACTGCGAAATTAATATTAATTCTGATAATCATGGTACAGACACAGATGAAAACATAAGTATGTATGATAATGGCCAAGGTGAAATCCAGCATAATGATAAGGAACATAGATTTTGCAGTGACAATGAAGGTAATCATGATGAACTTTTATTAGAATCAATGAAGACAGCCACAGTGACAGCCATGACAGTGATGAAGAGGACATATTAAACAATGTATACTACACTGGTGGACAAGAGAGTGGTTTAGGACAGAGTTTTAACAACTGCAGTAATGACAGTGAGCAAGCAAGTAGTGGGAACTTTGAGGATAATTTGGGGATGAAAATGGTTTTGAAGGTGCTTCAGGTATTGAGTTTATGAAGCAAGTTCTTTTTCTGGGTCTGAATTAACAGTTGCACAGTCAGCAGTGCTTATTCTTTCATATGCACTCAGGTACAGTTTACCTGCCTGTGCATTGGAGGACCTGTTAAGATTAATTAGTCTACATCTGCCAAACAACAACCTCATACCACAATCATTGTTCATGTTCAAAAAGATGTTTAAAAATCCTTCAGACTCCCTAAATATACATTTTTATTGTAAAATGTGCAAGGCTGGAATAGAGAAGGTAGCATGAAAGAGGGTCATTTCTTTGTAAGTTTATCACTCAAAGAGCAGATTGCTAATATATTAGAAAAAGAAGAATGTGTTAAATCTGTGAAAGAAATGCTGCTAAGAGTGACATTTATAATGGAGCATATTATAAATCAATCCTCCAGTTCACAGAGAGTGACATTTCCTTACTATGGAACTGTGATGGGGTACCTGCATTTAAGTCATCTGCATATTCTTTGTGGCCAATTCGGTGCGTGATTAATGAATTACCACCAACTATTCGTTTCAAGCATGTGCTTCTTGCTTGTATCTGGTTTGGAAAGGAGAAGCCTGAAATGTCAACATTTTTAAAACAGTTTGTTGATGACATTGAACAGATAAATACAGAGGGTGTCAAATGGGTGCATCCACAAACTAAGAGCACATGTGTTTCAAAAGTGTACCCTATCATCTGTTCTTGCGATGCAGTGGCTCGATGTATGCTTCAAGGCATCCAACAATTCAATGGAGCCTATGGATGCAGCTATTGCTTAAACAAAGGTATAGTTGTACCTAAAGGAAGAGGGTTCACAAGGGTTTATCCACCTGATGAAGCTGCAGCAAGAACCCATGAGCATCTTATAGAATGTGGTGAGAGAGCCTTACAAAACAGAGAAACGCATGTACTTGGTGTTAAAACAGTATCACCATTAATTCTGTTAAATCCATCAACAGGATTTGATATGATAGAAAGCTTTCCTGTCGATTATATGCACTGTGCATTGTTAGGTGTCACTAAGCAGTTTCTTGATATGTGGTTGAATAGCAAGAACCATGAATTTCCATGGTACATTGGCACATCAAAAATCAGATAGACCAAAAGTTGCTCTCCATCAGACCACCTGCTGATATAACAAGGCTACCACGGAGTGTGACAGTAGCTCAGAAATGGAAAGCTTCAGAATGTCGTAGTTGGTTACTGTTCTACAGCCTGCCTGTGCTAGACAAAATACTACCAAAGCGATTCCTGAGACACTGGGTGCTTGTAGTCAGTGCCATATTTTGCTTTCTTAAAGAGACTGTATCTGAATATGATTTGGCAATGTCAACATCTAAAATTAGCAAATTTGTGAAAGACATTCCTGTAATGTATGGCATGTCATTCATGTCATACAATGTACATCAGCTTATACATCTGTGCAATGCTGTTAAGGTGCACGGTCCCCTTTGGTGTACTTCTGCCTTTCCTTTTGAAGGGCACAATCAGAAACTTAAAAGTTGTTCCATGGAACAAATTATATTCCTACACAGATTGCACATCAGTTTGTAACTTTGAAGTCTGTGCCTCAATTTTTGAGAAAATCTAAAACAGAGAATGACATTTCCCATGTAGTTGAAAGGTATGTCAATGAATGGGTGCATGGATATCCTTTAATTACAAATGCAAAAGTCTTGGAAAAAAACCTTGTACTACTTGGCAGTCCCACCCTAAGAACTCTGAACGCATCACAGAAACTAAGTTTGCTACCATTATGTAGTGCAGCTGCCAATGACAATGTTGTTGGAGCAGAGTTCTTTGACAGAGCTATAATAAAAGGAAAGATTTTCTGCACAGAAAATTACGGGAAAGGGCACAAACACAATAGCTATACAGTTGAACTGAAAAATGGGAATATTGGTCTGATAAAGTCTATAGTGCATGTACCATACTACCAGGCAAATTTGTCTTTTATCTTGGTACAGTTGTATGAAACTGAGATTGCACCTTTTTGGAGTGATGTTAGCACAGGAAGAGCAGCAGCATCTCATATCAAATTAGCTGTACTGAAAGAGACTATAATTGCTTTAAAGCCATGTGATATTGTAAGGAAAGTTGTCAATATTGGAAAAATTGATAGAAGTAACAAATGCTATGTCTCATTGCAACCCAATAGTATTGAGCTTGATTAACCCTTTGCAGTACATTGAGTCCTTGATTATTTTTTTTTCTGTGCTCAGAAAGTATTATATGGACCAGAATAATTTAAATATTTATAACAAATATTTTTTTCCAGGCCTTGTCAAGGAACATCTCCATAATTATAGATAGTCAGTAGCAGTAAGAAAGCTATTTAAAAAAAAAAAAAAGTTTATATATATATAAAATGTTTTGCAATGTGTGTGACTCCCTAATGTAAATGGAATGAATCTGATGAAGCTGCACCATTTAAAAATAAATTAATGTATATTTCTAAATCCTATGTTAAACATGATGTGTATGTGTACGGTAACGTTACAATGTGTAGGTTTGTGGTTGTGGTCAATTTTCAATGTGAAATAAATTATATCACCTTTATATCACCTTTACATGTGTTTAGTATTTTTGTTTGACTTTAACTTTATCAAATTGCAGACACTTTCACATATGTGTATGTATGTGTGTGTGTGTAAAAAAAAATATATATATATATATAGGAATGTTCGGCTACACCTTTGAAAAGCCCCCACATACACATACTACCTAATTTAAATCTATACCTTTAAATCTAATGTTTAAATAATACCGCTTAAAAAATACTACTTTGTACTCTACTCACCTACTACTGAATTCCATTTAAATAATCCTATTGATATAAAGATCTTAAAGTAACCTTATAGCAAATCAAATAGAAACTAAAAGAATCAAATAGGATTATAGATATCCTATTGGACTCTACTGGAAAAAAATTAAATCCTGTATGAACCTTATAGAAAATCCAATACAAACAAAAAGAATCCAATAGGATTATAGAAATCCTATTGGATTGTACTGGATAAAATGAAATCCTGTAGGAAACTTATAGAAAATCCAATAGAAACTAAAATAATCCAATAGGATTATAGAAATCCTATTGGATTGTACTGGATAAAATGAAATCCTGTAGGAATGTCACAAAGACGGCCGGAGTGGGTGATGACGTCAGACCAGAGACCGGGAGCAACACAGAACAGGCAGAGACTTGGGGTTTTGATGAAGCTGAGCGCGTGATCGCGCTCAGCATTTAATAATTAACAGAACAGAAAATAAAAGGTATAAACACAAAAACACAGGATACGGCACTTGCGCCAAAATAAATAGACAAACAAAACGAACTACACAGACAAACACGGTGAGCTTCTACTTTAACTTTACTTCTCCTTTCTCCTTCTCCACACCCGTTCTCCACTCACCGAACACACAACCCCGAGTGAGTGAAAACATGCTGTTTTTATGCAGTTGTACCGAGACTCGATTGCTAGTCAATCATTCAATTGGAATCTCGGTACAACTGCACGTGAATTAATTAAGTGCACTCCCGTGACCACACATTACATTTTAACCAGCACGTGAAGTGATTTGTGCCTTCCTCGTGCCTAAATACAAATCTACATTTTTAAATCACACGTGAAACACAGACCCGTTTATATCCCGTGTACCGATGACTATACACCAACATTTACACACAACACGTAACATATAATACACAGGGGGCACTTTGCCACATATACCCCCTTGTGCAAAGCACACATGGCCTCAATGGCCACCTCCCCCTCAGTCCCAAAGTCCCGGAAGAGGGGAAGCAAGTTATTTCTGGGGTGGCCATGGTGGAATGTCTGGCACCCCCAATTCTTCGTGGCTGGCAGCTCCTCTTCCGGGGCTTCAGCCACACTATCTCCTGCTGCGAAAGTGCAGCTGGGGGAGCTGGTCTCCTGACCTCCCCCCCCTTCTTCATGGCCGGCAGTTCCCCTCCGTGGGGCTCTGGCCACCGTGTTTCCTGCCACGGAAATGCGGCTGGGGGAGCTGGTCTCCTGACCTCCCCCCCTTTCTTCATGGCCGGCAGCTCCCCTTCATGGGGTTCTGGCCACAGTGTAGCGACCCCAGGCGAAGCAGGACCCTCGACGACCCCAGGCGAAGCAGGATCCCTGGCGACCCTAGGCGACGGCAGCAGCAGCGGACCCTCGGGAGGCGACGGCAGCAGCAGCGGACCCTCGGGAGGCGACGGCAGCAGCAGCGGACCCTCGGGAGGCGAACTCGGGAGGAGCCCCTGGCCATAGAAGCGGCAGCGGAGCTCCACTTCTCCCTCGCACCCTGTACCCTGTGTGGAGCAAAAGGCAGCCCCAGGCGATGCGGAGCGACAGGCAGCCCCAGGCGATGCGGAGCGGCTGGCAACCCCAGGCGATGCGGAGCGGCTGGCAACCCCAGGCGATGCGGAGCGGCTGGCAACCCCAGGCGATGCAAGGCAAGCATCCTTGGGCGGCGAGGCAGGCATCCTTGGGCGGCGAGGCAGGCATCCTTGGGCGGCGGGCAGGGAGTCAGGACAAGCTGGGGTGCGGTGTTGGCCTCTTCTCGGCCTCTGCGGCGGGCGGTTCTTCCTCGGCTTCCCTCAGCAGCCTATGCAAGGGCTGCTGAGGACCGCCAGCATCTAGTCCTGGTCCTTCTGGTGACGGGAGAGGCAGCTCCTGCTCCTCTCCTCGTGGACGGTGGGGAAGTGATACCAGCAGGCATTCATCCTCTGCTGGTGGGGGAAGTGATACCAGCAGACATTCCTCCTCTGCTGGTGGGGTTGGCGGAGGCAGAGGCAGCTCTTGCTGCTCTGCTCCTGCCGATGGAGGTGGCGGAGGCAGAGGCAGCTCCTGCTGCTCTGCTCCTGCCGGTGAAGGTGGCGGAGGCAGAGGCAGCTCCTGCTGCTCTGCTCCTGCCGGTGGAGGTGGCGGAGGCAGAGGCAGCTCCTGCTGCTCTGCTCCTGCCGGTGGAGGTGGCGGAGGCAGAGGCAGCTCCTGCTGCTCTGCTCCTGCCGGTGGAGGTGGCGGAGGCAGAGGCAGCTCCTGCTGCTCTGCTCCTGCCGGTGGAGGTGGCGGAGGCAGAGGCAGCTCCTGCTGCTCTGCTCCTGCCAGTGGAGGTGGGAGCGGCGTGTAGTCTCCTGGCGGCGGAGGTGGGAGCGGCGTGTAGTCTACCCTTGTTTCAGGGGACTGGTGCGGCTCTGCCTCGGAAGGGGAGACCAGCAGGCCTTCACCCTCTGCTGGTGGACAGGGACCCAGCAGGCATTCACCCTCTGCTGGTGGACAGGGACCCAGCAGGCATTCACCCTCTGCTGGTGGACAGGGACCCAGCAGGCATTCACCCTCTGCTGGTGGACAGGGACCCAGCAGGATTTCACCCTCTGCTGGTGGACAGGGACCCAGCAGGCATTCACCCTCTGCTGGTGGACAGGAACCCAGCAGGCATTCACCCTCTGCTGGTGGACAGGGACCCAGCAGGATTTCACCCTCTGCTGGTGGACAGGGACCCAGCAGGCATTCACCCTCTGCTGGTGGACAGGGACCCAGCAGGATTTCACCCTCTGCTGGTGGACAGGGACCCAGCAGGCATTCACCCTCTGCTGGTGGACAGGGACCCAGCAGGCATTCACCCTCTGCTGGTGGACAGGGACCCAGCAGGCATTCACCCTCTGCTGGTGGACAGGGACCCAGCAGGCATTCACCCTCTGCTGGTGGAGGAGGCAGAGGCAGCTCCTGCTGCTCTGCTCCTGGCGGTGGAGGTGGCGGAGGCAGAGACAGCTCCTGCTGCTCTGCTCCTGGCGGTGGAAGTGGCGGAGGGGGACCAGCAGGAATTCACCCTCTGCTGGTGGAGGTGGGAGCTGCAAGCAGTCCTCCCATGGCAATGGAGGTGGAACCAGCAGGAATTCACCCTCTGCTAGTGGAGACTGGGGCTGTGGACGCTCTACCTTCCCCTTTTTGGGCCGTGGACGCACCGACTCCTCCCTCTTGGGCTGTGGACGCACCGACTCCTCCCTCTTGGGCTGTGGACGCACCGACTCCTCCCTCTTGGGCTGTGGACGCACCGACTCCTCCCATTCAGGCGTAGGGACGCTCGGGCTCCTCCCATTCAGGCGTAGGACGTTCGGGCTCCTCCCACTCAGGCGTGGGACGTTCGGGCTCCTCCCACTCAGGCGCAGGACGTTCGGGCTCCTCCCACTCAGGTACTGGAGAGGCAGCGACTGCTCCTCTCCCTCTTGCTCACTGGAAGGCACCCTCCCATGTCTGCAGCTAGGTACCCCAGCACCACCGCTGCAAGGTCACGAACTGATGCCGGGTTGTGCTGTTGCTCCCAGTCCTCCCATCGTTCCCCATCTCGCATCCGCAGCATGTTAATAACCCAGGGAGGTCACTGGCAAAGTTCCCCTCGGGTGCACCAGCCAGTCCCATATTTCCGGGACGGTTGGGAACCCGGTGGCAGTGGGGGTAGAGGGGTGGCTACTGATGCTTGGGGTGACAGCTGCTCCTTTCCCTGAGCCCACGATACGGGCACCCTGCCCGTTGTGGCTGTCCTCCTCCCAGCCCGGCATGCAGGACGAGTGCTGCAGCTGTTGTTGCTGCTGCTGCTTCCTGCAGCTCTTTCTCCCCATCCTCGCTTTACTGCAGCAACAAAACAACAACAAAAAAAACCCCTACTGGCAAAACTGGAGAAAAAAAAACTGCGGTACCCGCTCTGGCCTGAGTCCTGGAGGCGCTGTTATCCCACTTCTGACACCACGTGTCACAAAGACGGCCGGAGTGGGTGATGACGTCAGACCAGAGACCGGGAGCAACACAGAACAGACAGAGACTTGGGGTTTGATGAAGCTGAGCGTGATCGCGCTCAGCATTTAATAATTAACAGAACAGAAAATAAAAGGTATAAACACAAAAACACAGGACACGGCACTTGCGCCAAAATAAATAGACAAACAAAACGAACTACACAGACAAACACGGTGAGCTTCTACTTTAACTTTACTTCTCCTTTCTCCTTCTCCACACCGTTCTCCACTCACCGAACACACAACCCCGAGTGAGTGAAAACATGCTGTTTTTATGCAGTTGTACCGAGACTCGATTGCTAGTCAATCATTCAATTGGAATCTCGGTACAACTGCACGTGAATTAATTAAGTGCACTCCCGTGACCACACATTACATTTTAACCAGCACGTGAAGTGATTTGTGCCCTCCTCATGCCTAAATACAAATCTACATTTTTAAATCACACGTGAAACACAGACCCGTTTATATCCCATGTACCGATGACTATACACCAACATTTACACACAACACGTAACATATAATACACAGGGGGGGCACTTTGCCACAAGGAACCTTATAGAAAATCCAATAGAAACTAAAATAATCCAATAGGATTATAGAAATCCTATTGGATTGTACTGGAAAAAAATGAAATCCTATAGGATTTTTTGACCAGGGATGTACGGAATTAAAATGAAAGGACATAGAATATTCTTTTTTAAATTTATTTTTTAACAATTTAATTGGTTTAAAAGCAAACAAATTCGTCGTCCTAAATCAAATAAATAATCAGTATTAATGCAACAATTGTAATATACGTTTTGAAAATATCAAGGTATAAATGCAACAATTGGAATATACGTTTTCAAAACATCACAATTTCACCTGCAAAGCATTGTGGTTAATGCTGCAAAAATGCTGAAGTAGGTAACGTTTCAGAGCCTAGTGAAAACGTTACCATCATAATGTTTTGCTGTGAGGTCAGGTTGACTATGTCGGTTACAAAATTCAATTGATTGTTCGGTAGGCTACAGCAGCCAATGAAAAATGAACAGCACACCATCTACAAATGTAATTAAATAATACATACCAGCAGCGAGCATAACAGCATGTAATAATAAATAAACGTGCCTCTTACCTTAGAAGATCGGCCTCTTTCTTGATTTCTTCCTTGAGAAATCAGTCACCACGTCATCAAAGTCCAGCTCTCTGACAAGTTCAGTCTCAATAGCCATCAATGAAAGCGCACCAAGGTGTTTCTGACACGCTGCGTTTTTATTCTTGCCATTTTAAAAGCTGTCGATAGAAGGCACACTTTGTAAAGAGCTGCCTCTCGCTTCTTTCTCCTTTTTGTTTTACGCTTAACGTACCCGCTACGAGTGCGTCGATCCATGCTTTTCTGGTTTTGCTTTTAGCTGACTAGCTACGTTTTTTCTTAATTTTGTCAGCCTTTACATTAAACCCACCCTCCCTTACTATTGCACCAATCGTAAAGGGTGTCTTCTGGTAGAAAATATTCACACGATTTAATTAGTCAATTTGGTGTGCTTAACAATGAGTGTGTAAACATTTGACAGTTGACTTGCTCATTCTAATTTATTTCAAAGTGGCATAAATGCACGTTACATTGCATGTCGTAGGGGCCCCTGGTGGCTGGAGGCCCCTGGGCAACTGCCCTGTTGCCCGTTCGATAATCCGGCCATGTTCATGCTGCCAAGAAGAAGAAAATAATAATAGTTATTGCTATTATTGTTTAGAATTAGTTGTTGTAGAAATGGTAGACGTGTCATGTGTACAAAATGAGAGACCGACAGCTCTCACCAGTTCCCATTACTGCTTTTCTTATGCTTCTTAGGCTACTGATGTCCTTTCACACACCCATATATATTAGTCTTAGCCAACTGCATAACTGTTAATGTGCTAAACAAAAGTAGTATGCGTTCAGTAATCATAAATATGCGTTAATGTGGAACAAATATATTAAAACAACTCATGATGTGTTGGTTTCAAACACAGGTTCTTTGTTGAAATATTAAAATTAATTAGGCAGACAATGTGAAACTTACACAAACACTGTTAATATAATAAATACATAATTTGTGTGTATTTGCTAATTAGTTATAAGGGTATATAAAATCATAGGCCTACTTACAACTTAGTTGCGACAAAAATGGATGGATGGAGAAGACGCAGAGAAATACTGGCTAGATTAAGTCTTGTATGGGAAGAACTCCTTCAGTCCCATGCAATGGGTTTGCAGGAAAGGAATCGTGCATCTATTGCTTTCTTATCTAGAGCTTTCTTTCCAGCAGACAGCCTCATCTACTTCGTTCCTATGTACAGACCTCTATTTGTGCATCGGCAGGAAAGACGAATGCGGGCGCATCATCGTCCCTCTGTTTGGTGGGAGGAGGTTGTGCTTCACGAGTCTTTCTCTGACGAACAATGGATTTAAACATTCGGGTCATCCGAGCTACGTTTGACCAACTGGTGGAACTTGTACGGGTGAACATGGAGCCATCACCAATACATGTCAGTACACCTGTGCGCTGCAGAAGCTGCAGAGTGGGTATTGCTCTGTACAAACTTCTCGGACCGCAGATTCGGCAGTACTGCGCACAGGAGAATGGGTGCCCATCTCAGCGGGAGTTGAGGTAGGCACCTGCAGTTCTCTTGTTATTGTGCACAGAAATTCGGCGTGCAACGCAACCACCTCTTGGTGCTGTTGATCAGCGTGGTCCAGCCTTTCCAAAAGGTGGCTGTATTGCCGATCCTGCCTGGCAGCGGTGCGCGCAATCAGACGGTACATCCTTCTGTACTCCAGCAGCTACAGCGTTCAAACCAACTTTAATTTAAAGAAGACCAGTTGTGAATTGCTTCACAGCTTTTGTTTTACATGTGAATCCTAAGAATAATGTGTGAAAATAAAACATGTCGCATATGTGCACACACTTAGCCTGACATGCGTAAAATGGCTTGATATCCCCAACCATTTGTTTTTTCACAAATTATTATTAGGATTCACATGTAAAACAGAAGCTTTGAAACAATTCACAACTGGTGTTCTTTTAAATTAAAGTTGTTTTTGAAAATGCTAGCTGCTGTGGTTGGGGATATCAAGCACTTTTAATTGACGCTGGGACGGTGGTGTGTATATGCGATATGTTATTGTATTCACAAATTATTCTTAGGCTTCACAGGTAAAACACAGACTGTGAAACAATTCACATTTGACATCCTTTAAATTAAAGTTGGTTGAGCACTGCAGCTGCTCTGGTTGAGGAGATAAAGCCATTTTAGGCGTGTCAGGTAGGCTGTGTGTGTATATGCGGTATGTTATTGTTTTTCACAATTTATTTGTTTGATTCACATGTAAAGGAGAGCTTGTGAAACAATTCACAATTGGTCTTCTTCACATTAAAGTTGGTTTGGACGCTCTAGCTACTGCGGTTGGGGAGATAAACCCCTTTTACGCGTGGCTGAGGCTAAGTGTGCGTATGTGCGGTATGTTATTATTTTCCAGAAATTATTCTTAGGATTCACATGTAAAACAGAGACTGTGAAACAATTTACAATTGGTCAATCTGATGTTGCGTGCTGTCAGAAGGGGTGGAAGCTTGAAACATCCTGCAGGAAAAAAAGCTACATTATTCGTAGTATTATTATTATTATAATAATGCTGGTCACAACGATCTAGTAGTTCTCATGCATCGTTCATAATACACTGAAATGAATAAATAATGTTATAATTTATCAGGAGAAGCGGATTGATAATAATGGATGGATGGATATTTAACTGTTTTGTATTAGCAGGATGAGGAAAATCTTACTTACACTACAGAGGAGGACAGAAAGACCGTATCCCAGAGAACAGCGTTCTTTTACATAGGGGAAGTGGAGGAGGTATCGTGTTATTTCATGAAAGTCTATCAAGTATTTTGCACGACTGTGGAGTTTGTTGCTTTGGGACTAATGAGGCCAATTAGCGCGCACTTTACCGTGCTTTACAAAAGTGTAATGACACTTGAGTCACGCACTTTTTTTGCCGTGCACTTTTGGAACGAGCACAATCATGCGTCATTTGCGCGTGACACGTCATGAATGCACTATAGTAGCGCGATTAAAACTTGCATGTAAACATCGCCATAGTTGTACTTACAGTATAAGTTACAGTAATACTCACTATTATAATTACAAGTATAATTTATACACAGACAATACTGTAACACTTTAGAAGTGCAGAGATGGGTTTTATCACTAAGCAGATACATGAATGTACTTGTTGTTGTTGTTTTTTAATGCCCGTGACTTGCAATATATAAGTGATTTTTGTTGACGTGTCTGTGATTTTTCACTTAAGTGAAAGCATTCAACTTTACCAACGCGACTAGTGTAAAATGTACGATAGCAAGCCAGGAAACCTCTCAATGTACAACATACTGTATCAGAAATAATATGTAAATAAAAAAACAAACAAACAAACAAAAAACGAACTTCTACGAGGACAGAAGAAAAAACATGAATTGTTGTTAAAACTTTATTTTCAAAAGGTATGCAAAATCAGCTTTTTTATTTTATTATCTTTAATATTATGTGTGCTGTCCTGTAATTCCAGGATGAAAACATGCCGAAAGTAAAACAAACTTTTCTGATTGTAAAGTAGGCTGTGAAGCTTACCTACTTACATAATTATGTGCACGCTAAGTGATCAGTTTGCCACGTCCATTTAGACTGATGTAGTGAAAATCGTAATAAAAATATTTAGAACAGCAGTGTGGAGTAGTGGTTAGGGCTCTGGACTCTTGATTGGAGGGTTGTGGGTTCAATCCCTGGTAAGAGATACTGCTGCTGTACCCTTAAGCAACGTACTTTACCTAGATTGCTCCAGTAAAACCCAACTGTATAAATGGGTAATTGTATGTAAAAATAAATAATGTGTTAAAAAATAATGCAATATCTTGTAACAATTGTAAGTTGCCCTGGATAAGGGTGTCTGCTAATAAATAAATAATAATAATAGATGCATTTTCCTTTTTTATGTGTCTAGAGATTCTGCATACAGTAACATCAGAATCTGTATGGACAGATGCGCCTGTGATGTAGGCACTAAAAGCTGTATTATTTTTAACATGGGTCCAAAGGTATTTTAATAATAATAATAAAAAAATACAATAAAATACAGCACAAAGTGGTCATCTGTAGGCGACTAAAATTGTCGCTACTTCGAACACTGACCATTGTGGGACACTTATCCTTTATTCATTTTTTTATATCTATATAACTTGGCCTCCGTTTCAGAGGCCAGGCAATTTTTTTATGCTTACCCTGACAACTAGTACTGGTTTTAGCTTCTCCACTATACTGTGTGGAGGCATTCTTCAGTAAGTTCTGCCATTTTTAAAAAATGTTATCAGCCATAATCTGCCCTGATGGGTGCTTCAAAGAGCTAAAGGCTTTAAACAAATACATACTGTCTTATGGACAAATAAACACAATCAATCCCTTGCTGTAGCATATTACATTAGTATAATCCTCTCCAGGCCCCCCATACACTACTCAAATACATGCCAGAGACCCTGAGGGCTGAAGAGGGTATATTGGTATTTTAACAGTATCCTCCTTATTCGTTTTGCAGCTGTAATAGCCCAATAAGGAAATTACAGAATGCAGCAACATATGTGGACACTCTATATATTGTAGTACAATTATGCAAGACAAA
>CM060281.1:9933914-10065029 GCA_030684275.1 Acipenser oxyrinchus oxyrinchus | reverse complement strand
TGTAGATAAATTAAAATGTACAGAACAAACAAAAAAATAAATTAATAAATTGCGGTTCATTTGCTGGTAAGAATTCAGAAATGATCGGTCACATTGCTTAAAACACAAACATTAACTAATATTGGTTATTATTTAATAGCAGAGAAGACGATAACTACTGTATTTATAAGTTACTTTTGAGATGTCTGTATAAATTGCAGGGTGATGGTCCCTGAGGTGTGTGAAAAGATTAGATGTGTTTCAACCACAAGCAGAAACCCATGTTCTGCAACATCCACAAAACGGCTCTCCATCTTCAAATAACACACCGTCTTCTTTCTTGTATCCAAAATACATCCATGCCTTCGATTTAATACGTTTTGCAGGTGGGAAAAGATCTTCCTCAGGAATTTCGCAAAGGCTTCAATGGTCATTGCTTCTTTTGGAAGCAGACCTTGTTAACGACACTGTAATAATGTAAAGCACTCTTTGCAACACAAAATGGCGACAATGATGATTAATAGGAAGGTGAGAGAGCAGATAAAGTACTACTAATGCATCAACAGTGAGCTTCCAAAATAAGGGAGACAGCTGGGTGAGTATTAAACTTGGTATTCGGCCCCATTCATTGCAACTTTATTTTTTACACTGTGGTGGACTATCATAAACGTTGTATACCGTAATTACAATAATCGCGTGCAGCGCAAAAGGAACGGTATCTATACCATAATGTATCTAAATCGGAATACTGAACCATCCCTACTAAGAAGTGTTAAAATGACAACAGAAACCCAGTACCACCAACTTTATGTAACCCTGGAAATGTTTATGATATTGTCTTTATGATATTTTAAATTAAATTAATTATTTTGTAAGTCATCTACCACGGATGTTACTATGAAGCCTGAAGCGCTTCAAGTGATTCGGCTCAGTGAATCTTTTATGAAGCAAAGGGTTCAGTGGTTGAAGAGGCTTCACTTTTCCCATCACTACTATAAACAGTGATAGCTCATGCCACTGTCAGGCTATGGCAAGGGCTGAAGTCACCGGAAGTATGTGTGCGGCCATCTTACCACACCCAACAAAACCTACCCTGCTATAGTTTGTCTGTTAATTTCTTTACTGATTTGATCAAAATACCTGCTGTTCAGCCTTTATGCAGCAAGCTGGCAACAAAGGGATGTGGCAAAACCTTCCACTTGTAAGTGTTCATTTTAGCTTCATAAAGTCACTGTCGACAGACAAATGAAAAGTTTAAAACTGTACTTTTGATTTTTTGTAATATATTGGTCATCATATGTAATGGTTTTATAGTTTACATTACGTTCAGACTTTATAAAATAAAAAAAAACAGTATGATTGTGCTTTCTTACTTTAATTTCAATAGATTTTAAATACAGTGCCTTGCAAAAGTATTCAGACCCTGACCAATTCTCTCATATTACTGAATTACAAATGGTACATTGAAATTTCGTTCTGTTTGATATTTTATTTTAAAACACTGAAACTCAAAATCAATTATTGTAAGGTGACATTGGTTTTATGTTGGGAAATATTTTAAGAAAAATAAAAAACTGAAATATCTTGCTTGCATAAGTATTCAACCCCACACATTAATATTTGGTAGAGCCACATTTCACTGCAATAACAGCTTTAAGTCTTTTGGGGTAAGTATGTACCAGCTTTGCACACAGTGTCGGAGTGATTTTGGCCCATTCTTCTTGGCAGATTTGCTCCAGGTTGTTCAGGTTGGTTGGACGACGCTTGTGGACCTAATTTTCAAATAGTGCCACAGATTCTCAATGGGATTGAGATCAGGACTTTGACTGGGCCACTGTAGGACATTCACCTTTTTATTCTTGAGCCACTCCAATGTTGCTTTGGCCTTGTGCTTGGGATCATTGTCCTGCTGAAAGGTGAATTTCCTCCCAAGCTTCAGTTTTTAGCGGACTGAAGCAGGTTCTCTTGCAGTATTTCCCTGTATTTTGCTCCATCCATTCTTCCTTCAATTTTAACAAGATGCCCAGTCCCTGCTGATGAGAAGCATCCCCACAGCATGATGCTGCCACCACCATACTTCACTGTAGGGATGGTGTGTCTTGAGGCATGGGCAGTGTTAGGTTTGCGCCACACATAGCGCTTTGAGTTTTGGCCAAAAACTCTATCTTGGTCTCATCTGACCACAAAACCTTTTCCCACATCGCAGCTGGGTCACTCTCATGCTTTCTGGCAAACTCCAGACGTGCTTTCAGATGGTACTTTTGAGTAACAGCTTCTTTCTTGCCACCCTCCCATACAGGCCAGTATTATGCAGAGCTCTTGATATGGTTGACTGGTGCACCATTACTCCACTCCCAGCTACTGAACTCTGTAGCTCCTTCAAAATGATTGTTGGCGCCTCTGTGGCTTCTCTCACAAGTCTCCTTCTTGTTTGAGCTGAGTTTTGAGGGACAGCCTTTTCTTGGCAGTGCATGGGTGGTGTGATGCAGCTTCCACTTCCTGATTATTGATCCAACTGTGCTCACTGGGATATCCAAACACTTGGATATTATTTTTGTACCCTTTCCTAATCTATGCATAAAAGTAGCCTACTTATTTTGAATATTAACTTTTAAATATTATAGCCAGTATTGTATTTGAGAATATAAAATGTTTGTATCTTAGTAGTAATATATTTATTTACTTGAATTCGTTCATTTAAAAAGTTAGAAATTAGTATACTTTCATTGCTGCCCCCACCCCCTGTAGTTAAAAAAAATAAATCAAACTGATGCAATTTGCAGCTGGAGGTTGCATGAAGTTGAACTTCCTTGAGTATTATTCTTTTCTATGGTGATGATATTAAGCTGTGTGTAGCAGGGCGGTAGGAAAGCCCTGCTTAAATGTATTGTTTCTTTATTTTTAGAACAGGGTTTCCCCTCCGCCCCTGTGCAGTTTATTTTGTGTGTTTATGATGATTTATTTATTGTATTCATGTATTTAAATATGATGGTGAACCGCTGTGTGTTTTGTTTTGTTTTGTATTTATGTTTGTGTAAATGACGGGATAGCCGTGCGGTTTTGTTTTGTTTTGTTTTTGTGTTTTGTAGCGTGGATGGGAAGTCCCATCCACAATTAAAACCTCATGTAGAAGGTGGCCATCTCCCGAATTAATTAAGTGATAAATTTGTTACTAATCGGAGATGGTCACCTGCATAAATACCTGCAGCTCTCTGCACTCGGGTGGGTGTTCGGAGGCGGAACAGAGAAAAGGATCCATGAAGGCTACTGCCCAGCCGGACCTTCATTGTTTGTGTTTTCTGTTCGTCAATTCTATATATTGAACAATTTGCACTAAACCGTTTCAAGTGATTTATAGAACATGGGGTCCCTCTTCTCCAGTTTGGATAGCAGTGCCTCGCTTGCTTCACTCCCTTCTTCCTCACCATGTCGATCAGGTTGCGAGCCTTGGCACTGGTGCAGGTCTCCCCTGCTTCACTGCCTCCACCTCGCTATCGTTCAACACTCTGATCTGCAGCAAGTCATCCAGCAGGCTTCCGATGACAGAGACGTTCACCCCTCAATGAAGTCCTTCCTCATCGCCATCAGCCTCTGAACTGAAACAGCAAAACAATATCCGTCTGTGACAGGATAGCGAGTGGGGAGGCTCAGATGCAGGTTGCAGTTAAACAAAACTACTTTTATTGTTTAGAGGGTTGCGGTAAACCGGAGCCTAACCCGGCAGACACAGACGCCAGGTGGGACTGCACACGTTAGATGGGCTGTCAGTCCATCATAGGGTACCCAACACACAGGGCAAATTAAAGTGACCAATCCACCTGAACAGCATATCTTTGGACTGTGGGAGGAAACACCCAGAAAAACCCACAATGCGAACACATTGGGGAGAACATGCAAAGTCCACACAGACAGACCCTGAGGCTGGAATTGAACCCAGGACCCTGGAGCTGTGAGGCAGCAGCGCTAACCACCACGCCACCGTGCAGCACCTCTAAGAAGTTTTGTGAAAACTAAAATCTTTCAACTCCTTCTGTACTCATATTGACAGCACCTTGCATATAAACAAGGCACAACAACACACAACGATTTTTCCCAGAGGTAGAAAATGTGTTTGATTTTGCAGCAGCCCTAATCACCACTGCATCGTGCTGCCGATGTGAACTTTCATTGCTGAAATAAAAGTGAAAGATTAACACTTACCAGGCGGTTGTGACGATCTGCAGACTGAGAAAAAACAGCATAAGAAAATAAATACATTATTATCACAACATTAACACGTTTTTCTTGACGAAAATAACTTCTGTTCTGTACAGATCAGATCATCACTGTTTTTTTTATCATCAGTCATCAAAAATGATACATGTTTCCATATGTTGCTACAACTATTTAAGTAAGGTGTGTTTGTTGTTTTTTTTTATTTTCTTTTGATATCCTGACCACTTTTTTAAACTATTAAACTGCAGTCTTCTACAGTGCTTGGTTTTCAAGATGGTTTTCCAAATTTACCCTTCAGGAGAACTTTGAGAACTACATTTCCCATCATCCTCCCTATTCATGTATCTATGCTGGGGGTGATGGGAAGTGTAGTTCTGAAGTTCTACATTTGGAAAGGCATCTTGGAAACTGACCACTGTAGAAGACTGCAATGTAATAGTGTAAAACATTTGGTCAGGATGTCAAATAAAACAAAAAAACAATACACACACCTTAGCAACATATGGGAACATGTAACACACACACACAACAATAACCTGAGTTCCCCTTTAACAGACATAAATGTATTTACCAAGGCTTTTCATTTCTTAGAATTCGATTTTCAGATTAATAAAGTACATATATCCTAGATATTTAATGAACTAAATACAAAATTCACTTAAATGTATTTATGTTGTTGATATTTCTGATGATTGGTGAAGCATTGTATTGAATTTTCCACGTTTGCTCAAATCAAGAAAACAAATTCATTTCATTAATTAATCAATTTATCTTGGAACTTGATTTGAATAATTCCAGGTTGTGCTTTTTAAAACACCTTCAGTGTTTTTTCAGTGTTCTGTTTACCCATCCATCCATTATCATTAACCACTTAATCTTTTTACAGGGTCGCGGTGAGCGGAGTCCAATCCGGCAGACACAGGCGCAAGGCGAGACTACACCCTGGACGGGACGCCAGTCCATCACAGGGCACCACAGACACACACACTCACACAGAGGGCAATTTAGAGTGACCAATCAACCTGAACAGCATGTCTTTAGACTGTGGGAGGAAACCGGAGTACCACTATGCCACCGTGCTGCCTGATAATGGTTAATATTACCAAAAATGTTGGCGGTTTTTTTTTTTTGATACATGGAAATCGTGTAATAAAAGTCTCACAAATCTTTCTGGATTTAAAGTAAGAATGAAGCTTCCTCACCATCAATGGGTACCCAGCGAGACCAGATTGCTGTGTTTTTGTCACTGCTTTTGAAAAGCTGTAGCTCCAGGTCAATCACATCATCGTTCAAAATGATCTGATATGTTGGGAGGAAGTTCTGATTGTAGTCTCTATAATAAACATGTTCCTGAAAATGAGAAACAAGAAAGAATTGACAATGTTTGTGACTCAAGTATCGAGAGTATTGTAAAACAAGATTTTTGTTTAACTTAATTTCCATCCATCTTTTATCATAACCACTTAATCCTTTAGAGCAGTGGGTCTTGATCCTGGTTCTGGTAGATCCACTGTCCTGCAGGTCTTTGTTCCAACCGAGCTCTCGCTTACTTAATTGAACTAATAATTTGCATAATTTGACTTTTTAAATGATTTAGTTTACAAAAACTTGGAGAATTCAAGTTATCATAATCCATCCATCCATTCTCATAACTGCTTATTCAGGTCGTGTTGAGTCTGAGCCTAACCCAGCAGACACAGGGCAATGCAAGGCAGGACAATACCCTGGACGCCAGTTCATCGCAGGGCACACACACACACACACACAGAGGGCAATTTAGAGTGACCAATCAACCTGAAAAGCATGCATTTGGACTGTGAGAGGAAAAGTTATCATCATTTTAGATTAAAATCTACAACTGTTTAAAACAATATAAAATTGATTGTGACTGCTAATTATTAGTTCAATTAAGGGTTCGATTAAGTAATTCAGAGCTCAGTTGGAGCAAAAACAGCAGGGCAGACAGTGGGTCCCCAGGAACAGGGTTAAGAACTACTGCTTTAGAGGGTCATGGTGAGCCTAACCCGGAAGTCATAGCCCTGATGTACAGCAGCCTTAAAGTGACTCAGTGAGCTTACTTTCGGTTGAACCCGTGCCTCTTCAAGGTCACATGAAATGTTGTATGTTTCACCCTCCATTATAACACATTCAGCAGGCATTCGAAGGAAAGTCCCATTTTCCTGTTTCTTTTTAACCTGAGTAGAGAAAAGGTTTATTAATATTTATCAGGAGATACCAGGAGAAAACCCACGCAATCACAGGAGAACATGCAAACTCCACACAGACAGACCCTTAGAAAGGAATCAAATGGCAAATGCCACTGGGCCCCTTCACACATACATATTATTTAAAAAATATAAAGGGTTTTGAACATTTCTGAATAAATAACTGGGTAATTCTCACCAACTGGCTGCAAAACCATGTCGGAAGCGTATGTCTTTTAAAAATACATGACCATAACAAAAGATTATTATTTCCCAAGGGAACTTCCCATTGTATATAAAACAAATTGATATATATATATATATATATATATATATATATATATATATATATATATATATATATATATATATATATATCAAGAATCACAATACAGTTTAAGAGGAAGATAGAAAATACAATGACAAAACACAGTACAATTCAATATCGGGCAGTTCAATAGAGGAAATAACAGTGGGGATATTTACATCTGGGTAATATACAACAGCAAATGGAGCAAATCACATGAAGTACAAAATACTACAGATTGGGTTGAAGGGGACAGCGGTAGTTACATAAAAATAAAGATAACGTGGCAAATGCTGCCCCTGGATTTTATTCTTTGGAAATTTTGAACAATTTTACTGCAACTTTTTTTTTTTTGTAAGATCCCACAAGCAATGTGGAGACTTGTTTCCATCTGGAAATTTCAAAGCAAATCTGGCGCTTCACTGCACATGTGCCTCTCCACACAGGATACATACAGAAGGTTGCCTTGGTCAAAAGGGATGTTCCAGAACCAGTGATTTCGGCAGTGTTTTGGAGCGTAAAATGACTATACAATAACCAAACAGGTTATTTTTATGTGGCATAGTTTATCTTTTGCTTTTCATACTTTTCAACTATTGACGTCCCCTTTAACACCTCCCCAATTTATTTCTATCCTCCTGAGACCCAGCCCATTGGCTTTATCCTCTGTAGTGGATATTGGTTTTTATAGTATTTTAAGAAGTGTTTAATCCTACACAGTTAATTCCTGTTGTACTCTATTGAGGACATCCTCGGCTTTCCAGTCTTTGATGATGTCACATTTTTATTTCCTTATGAGCACAAGTTCCATTTCCTTTTGGATAAAATTGGTTTTTTGTCATTTTATGGAATTCAAAAACGCAAAGGTTATAATAATGTAGTTATAAATTATTATTTGATATCATTCTTATTGAATATAGTTTATCAACATTATAGGAAGTGCCTGTGTAGTTTTTAGTGCATTTTAACTAGATTAAATATTAATGCTAAGTAATGTACTGTAGTTGATATTGGCCCTTTTTACATGCACGTTGGAGTCGTGCCAAATATCGTGCTTTAAGTGTAAAATTTAAGGTGGTACTGCTGAATTACAATAGCTGCGTTACATAGACAAGTCCTTACCAGTTTTGACCTGATGGGCTTGCTGTCCACGCTCTATGGTTATCATGCGAATTCCTCGTATACCAGCAATAGATCGACCATGGAAATAAAAAGCGATCTTTAAATGTCGTTCTATGCTGGCGCGTTGTGAAGGTTGCTCTATATTGCTGTTAGTTGAGGACTTCACATGACAACCGTAGAGCATGGATACCAACATGGTCCTGACAATGGACAGCAAACTCATCAGGTCAAAACTGGTAAGGACTTGTCTATGTAACACAGCTATTGTAATTCAGCAATACCACCTTAAATTTAACACTTAAAGCACGATATTTGGTACGACTCCAACATGTATGTAAACCTCGCCAATGTGTCACCGATGTCATTGTTTCCTTGAAATGTTCTGTTATCGAATCCAAACGTCCGATACAGTGCAGATGGAATCAAAGTTCAATAAAAAATATATTTTATTGATAACATCCATTAACAACTTATTCCTATAGAGGGTTGCGGTGAGCCAAAGCCTAACCCTGCAGACACAGGGCAATGCAAGGCAGGACTACACCCTGGATGGGACCATCGCAGGGCACACACACACACACTCAGGGCAATTTAGAGTGACCAATGAACCTGAACAGCATGTCTTTGGACTGTGGGAGGAAACCGGAGTACCCAGAGAAAACCCACAATGTGAACACACTGGGGAGAACATGCAAACTCCACACAGACAGACCCGCTAGGCCAGATTCGAACCTAGGACCCTGGCGCTGTGAGGCAGCAGCGCTAACCACTACGCCACCATGCCATCCTATTGATAACATGCCAATATTTTTTTTTTTTTGCTGGGTCTCAGGAGGCTATATCAGTGTGTGTGTCTAGAATTCATCTCTAAACCTACTTACTTCATCCAGAACAACGTTTGAGGGGAGCAAGTGCACATCTAATGCTTTTCTTGTCACAAGTTTGCTGAGAAACAGAAGAACCAGCGCTCTGATTTTAGATTTCTTCTTTCTTCTCAACAGACCAAAGAGAGACATTTCTTTGACCTTTATTTTGATGTGAGTTTTCGTCACTTTGATGGGTTTAATAACTTCAATATTGTCATTTTTCTTGTGTGCCACCATCAACTCTAATTCTGAAAAAAAAAAATTACAGAGTTCTAAATGAAATGTAATTCACATGGTTTGATTTAAAAAAAAAAAAAAACATTATCCATCCATCCGTTATCATAACCACTTAATCCTATAGAGGGTTGCGGTGAGCTGGAACCTAACCAGGCAGGCACAGGGCGCAAGGCGGGACTACACCCTGGATGGGATGCCAGTCCATCGCAGGGCAACACACACACACACACACACCCACACACACACACACACACACACACACACACACACACACACACCCACACCCACACCCACACACACACACACACACACACACACACACACACACACACACACACAGAGCAATTTAGAGTGACCAATCGACTTGAACAGCATGTCTTTGAACTGTGGGAGGAAACCGGAGTACCCAGAGAAAACCCACAATGTGAACACATTGGGGAGAACATGCAAACTCCACACAGACAGACAAACCCATTTGTGAAGTTGTTTCAGAAACGTTCTGAATTCTTAGCAACCCACTAACTTTGTTAAGACTTGTTTTTATATACTGAGCATCTAAAGAAACCTATCACTTATGTTTGGATACAATTCACTATGTGTGATTGAACAATGACAAACTCTGTTTCAGAGCAGGTGCAGTGACATTTTATGTAAAGTTATGGGGGGATACTGTGAAAGTCACAGGCAAGTAACGTGTGCATCATGAAGATGCTGCAAAATGATCTGTCGATCTTGGCCAGGTGTTGTGACTCTTGCTCTCCCAGTTGGTGGCCTGCCTGTCATTGACAGAGTGTGTCTGGTTCTACAGTCTTAACAGCTTTGAAATTGCTTGGCACCCAAGACGGTGAGCCACAGTACGCTGCCCTAGTCCAGCCTCCAACATGTCGATTGCATGAAGGTGCTGCTCTCTTGACAGACCTGGCTGGTGTTTTTCTGTAATTTTCTTTATTGCTTTTATTCAAGCTTGCAATTCAACAACTGAAATCACTCCATATGCAGTGTCCAATCAACTGTCTCACTAAAGAGGTGATTAAGTGCATGTGCTTCTTCAGTCACAGTCACTCCAGCATGTCTCGTGGTCAAGGATGAATGATCAAGTGAAGAAGCCAAAAACATTTCAATGTCCATAATTTATATACCTTTTTTTTTTACAAAAATAAATGTGTCATAATTGTGATATGTTTCTTTTGATGCTCAGTAATAATAGAGCTGTGTCTCTGCCGCTGTTTAAATGTGTAACAGTTTGTGTTGCAGTTCCTGGGTGTGCCTGTGGGTGTCTGTGTGATTATGAGTATGACTGCATCTGTTAGGCCAGTTGAGCATGTGGTTGGGTTGATTGCCAGTCAATTAATCAATCAAATAACCAACCCAACAACATGGAATAAAAAGATTGTTTCGCCCTTTGTTCTGGGGCAGAGAGAGCTGGAGAAATGAGTGCTGCTGTGTGTTGCTGTGTGCTGTTGTGTGTTGCTGCTGCTGTGTGCTGCTGTGTGCTGCTGTGTGCTGCTGTGTGTTGCTGCTGCTGTGTGCTGCTGTGTGCTGCTGCTGTGTGCTGCTGTGTGCTGCTGTTTGCTGCTGCTGTGTGTTGCTGCTGTGTGCTGCTGCTGCTGTGTGCTGCTGTGTGCTGTTGTGTGCGGCTGCTGCTGTGTGCTGCTGTGTGTTGCTGCTGTGTGTTGCTGCTGTGTGCTGCTGCTGCTGTGTGCTGCTGTGTGCTGCTGTGTGCTGTTGTGTGCTGCTGCTGCTGTGTGCTGCTGTGTGCTGCTGTGTGTTGCTGCTGTGTGTTGCTGCTGCTGTGTGTTGCTGCTGTGTGTTGCTGCTGTGTGCTGCTACTGCTGCTGTTGTATGTTGCTGCTTCTGTGTGTTGCTGCTTCTGTGTGTTGCTACTGTGTGTTGCTGCTGCTGTGTGTTGCTCCTGTTGTGTGTTGCTGCTGCTGTGTGTTGCTGCTGCTGTGTGTTGCTGTGTGCTGCTGCTGTGTGCTGCTACTGCTAAAATAGTGATACATTTCTTTTGATGCTGAGCATATTATTCCCCTGGGATAAACACTATGTTGAAAAGCAGTGCAATCAGAAACTCTCTTTATGATTATGATAACATGTGATACATAGCATAACTGTACTTGAGAAAGCAGAAGAAAATACATTCACCTGCTCTTCTAAAGGGGTTGGGCAGTGGCTGTGTTTCTGTGGAGGAAAAAGAGATAAAGAAATACATAATAAAGGAATAAATACATTCCACACATGGTTAAAAGGAGTGGCTGAATGCTGAAATCCCACTGAAAGGATGCATATTTTCAATGAGATGTGGAAACAACATTTGCCATCAACCTCCACCATACAAACGTGAGCTGGAGGATAATGGGAAATGTAATTCTGAAGTTCTTCTAATGGGTACATGTAAAGTCATCTTGGAAACAGAGCACAAACGCAAGCGGAGCCTAACCCTGGCAGGCACAGGGCAATGCAAGGCGGGACTACACCCTGGACGGGATGCCAGTAGGGCACCACACACTCACACTCACACAGAGGGCAATTTAGAGTGACCAATCAACCTGAACAGCATGTCTTTGGACTGTGGGAGGAAACCGAGTACCCAGAGAAAACCCGCAATGTGAACACATTGGGGAGAACATGCAAACTCCACACAGACAGACCCCTGAGGCGGAATCAAACCCAGGAAGCTGTGAGGCAGCAGTGCTAACCACCGCTATCGTGCTGCCATATTCGATAATGATTAGCAATAAGCAGTGTCCTGTGACATTAACAGGGAGGGTTTGACTACACATTGTTATGTTGTGTAGTTGTAGCAGTAAAAGAAAGAATAACAGACCTGTACCTCCAGGGTTGGTTGTGGAAGGATTGTAGGCAAGTTCTGAAAAAGAAAGAAAGAATACCAAAGTGAAATCAAGCACAAAGACTGTAAAACATGAAGTGAATCTGGCTGAAAGCTGCACATTTCTTCATGAAATCAAAGTATGTTTTTACCTTCTATTTTATTAAAGGGGAACTCTAGTTGTTGTTGATTTGTGTGTGTGTGTGTGTGCTACATGTTCCCACATGTTGCTACAACTGTTTAAGTAAGGTGTGTGTATTGTTCTTTTAACATCCTGACCACTTTTTTACACTATTCATTTGCAGTCTACACAGTGCTTCAAATGTACCTTTCAGAAGAACTTCAGAACTACATTTCCCATCAACAGCCTGTTCCTGTATCTATGATGGAGGTGATGGGAAATGGGGTTCTGAAGTTCTTCTGAAAGATACACGTGAAGACATTGCAGAAACCGAGCACTATAGACTGCAATTTAATAAGAGGCAACATACGTAAACATGTAACACACAGAGACACAAAAAATAACTTCAGTTCCCCATTAAGTTCTAATGAAGCGACTACAGCTGTACCCATGTTTAAGCAAGCGCTCACCCTGTTATAGATAGGGAGTGCTTATGGGGAGCTCTCAATACAAGTCTATGGGGAAACAATACAAGTATATAGGAAGAGCATTCAATACAAGACAATGGGAAGAGCTCTCAATACAAGTCTATGGGGAGAGCTCTCAATACAAGTCTATGGGGAGAGCTCTCAATACAAGTCTATGGGGAGAGCTCTCAATACAAGTCTATGGGGAAACAACAGAAGTATATTAAGATCATTCAATACAATACTATGGGAGAAACACTGAATACAAGGCACAAGCTTAAAGGGGAACTCAGGTTGGTGTTTTTTTCGCCTGTTTTAAATTACAGGCGACACAGTGCTCAGTTTCCACAAGAACTTCAGAACTACACTTCCCATCATCCCCATCATAGATACATGAGTAGGAGGATGATGGGAAATGTAGTTCTCAAAGTTCTTCTGAACGGTACATTTGGAAAGCCATCTTGGAAACTGAGCACTGTAGAGATTTAATGATGTAAAAAAGTGGTCAGGATGTCAAAAAAAAAAAAACCTGACTTCCCAGGACCCAGGACCCTGGAGGTGTGAGGCAGCAGTGCTAACCACCACACCACTGTGCTTCCCAATTAAAAAATATAACACTTGAATAATTGGATTAGTTTTAGTAATTTAAAGTTGCCACTGACCAGGAGAGTATTCTGAGTGTGGGAAGGAAAGGTGCTTCAAAACTCCTTCAGGCATTTTATATCAAACAGTGGACCAGCAGGAAGCAGGAGCAGCTGTCAAGGGGACACTTCTCCCATTGCTCCGTGTGATACTCCACTTCAGCTGGAGCCAACGCCACATTAAAAATCAGATTTGTGATCTCACACTGGTGTCTTCCTTCCTTCTCAAATGAAAATCTGGATGAATAAAATGTTAAATAGAGGTATTACCAGTGCACTGCATGCATTACTGTCTCTATAAAACTAAAACCCCTTAAAATGTCCCTATTACAGCAGGGGATCTGTCTGTGTGGAGTTTGCATGTTCTCCCCAGTGTGTTCACATTGTGGGTTTTGTCTGGGTACTCCGGTTTCCTCCCACAGTCCAAAGACATGCTGTTCAGGTTGATTGGTCACTCTAAATTGCCCTCTGTGTGTGTGTGTGTGTGTGTGTGTGTGTGTGTGTGTGTGTGTGTGTGTGTGTGTGTGTGTGTGTGTGTGTGTGTGTGTGTGTGTGTGTGTGTGTGTGTGTGTGTGTGTGTGTGTGTGTGTGTGTGTGTGGTGCCCTGTGATGGACTGGCGTCCCGTCCAGGGTGTAGTCCTGCCTTGCATTGCCCTGTGTATGCCGGGTTAGGCTTTGGCTCACCGCAACCCTCTCTATAGGAATAAGTGGTAATGATAATGGATGGATGGAATGTCCCTATTAATTTACCCTGGAAAATAAAAATCATCCATTAATTTAAATTAAGGACAGCCTACAATGTGTCTCTTTAGACTTAAAACCCCTTCATTTAATTTTAATTGAATCTGTCTTTTTAAGGGGTGTATCTAATGGGGTAATACACCTTAATAAACCCCTGAAACTATTTAAGGGATGTATTTAAGGGATAAAAACCCTTAAAGTATGCACAAATTAATGGACAATTAAGGGTAAATGCCTCACTTTTCCATTAAAAGTATAATTGTAGTGAATTCAGAAATTAAGGTACAATGAATGTAATTTTCCATCCATCCATTATCATTAACCACTTAATCCCTTACAGGGTCACGGTGAGACAGAGCCTAACCCAGCATACACAGGGCAAGGCGGGGACGACAGCCTGGACAGGACACCAGTCCATCACAGAGCACCACAAACACACACACACACACACGGGCAATTCAGAGTGACCAATCAACCTGACCAGCAAGTCTTTGGACTGTGGGAGGAAACCGAGTACCTGGAGAAAACCCACAATGTGAACACAGGGAGAACATGCAAACTCCACACAGACAGACCCCTGAGACCAGATTCAAACCGGGACCCTGGAGCTGTGAGGCAGCAGTGCTAACCACCACACCCTATATTTTAGATATATAATTTAGTATAAATTTAATCAACAATACATGTTCATTTGGAAAAATTAATTAATAAAACAAATCGAATTGTAGTATATGGACACCCCCACACACACTTATGTTTAAAGGGCAACTCAAGTTGTTTTGTGTTTGTGTGTTACATGTTCCAATATGTTGTTTATTATTTATTTATTTTACATCCTGGACACATTTTTTCCACTATTAAATTGCATTGTCTACAATGCTCTGCTTCCAAGATGGCTTCAAATGTCTTCTTCAGAAGAATTTCAGAACTACATTTCCCATCATCCTCCTGGTCATGTATCTACGATGAGAAGGTGATGGGAAGTGTAGTTCTGAAGTTTTTCTGAAGGGTATATTTGAAGTCATCTTGAAAACCAAGAACTGTAGACTGCAATTTAATAGTGTAAAAAAAAAGTGGTCAGGATGTCAAAAAAAACCTGTTGTAGCAACATATGGGAACACGTAACCCAACCTGGGTTCCCCTTTAAGGTACATTATTTTTAAAGCTCTACCTGTAGGTTGTGGTGTAACCCTCCTGGTGTATTACTGGTGAAATTCTGTCGCCTAAAATAGATGAAGAAATACGATATCTCAGGTATATTTATACAGGTATTTGATTATTATTATTATTATTATTATTATTATTATTATTATTATTATTATATTTCTTAGCAGACACCCTTATCCAGGGCTGACTTACAATTGTTACAAGATATCACATTATACATTATTTCACATGAATAATACTCTAGAATGTATTAACAATTATATATTCGACTGTTTTTATTGTCAATTTTATTATTTATTTAAAGATGTTTCTTTTCCACTGAAGTGATGAAGGGCGGCATGGTGGTGTGGTGGTTAGCGCTGCTGCCTCACAGTGCCAGGGTCCCGGGTTCGATTCGGTCTCAGGGGTCTGTCTGTGTGGAGTTTGCATGTTCTCCCCAATGTGTTCACATTGTGGGTTTTCTCTGGTACTCGGTTTCCTCCCACAGTCCAAAGACATGCTGTCCAGGTTGATTGGTCACTCTAAATTGCCCTGTGTGTGTGTGTGTGGTGCCCTGCAATGGGCTGGCATCCTGTCCGGGTGTAGTCCTGCCTTGTGCCCTGTGTCTGCCGGGTTAGGCTCTGGCTCGCCTCGACCCTCTAAAGGAATAAGTGGTTGTGATGATGGGTGGCTGAAGTGATGAAGTACAGGTCATGGCAGAATGCTCAGAGCAAATGCCCACAAAGAACAGGACCTGTCCGATAGACACAGACTGAGAGATGCATTTGTACTGCAAAAGTAACAGGAACTATGTACAAGTGAAGGTTTACAGTATGCTATCCCTTGGGAGTAAATGCTTATATGGTAGATTAGTTTAGAAAGAAGAGGAAAGGGCAGTGATGTAGCTCAAAGCTTGAGATGCAACTACAAAAAAAGCATGAAAATGAAAGACAGACACCTCTTCTGACTGTGTGTCTCCAAATATATTTGTCTTTGTTGTTGGTATACTGTTTAAGTTTGTTAACAAATTAATGTATGTTAAGTTTTGATCAAAATGGGTTGAAAGTTTATCCATCCATTCATTATCATAACCACTTAATCCTTTAGAGGGTCACTGCAGTGAGCCGGAGCCTAACCCGGCAGACACAGGGCAATGCAAGGCGGGACTACACCCTGGAAGGGACATCAGTTTTGCTACACACACACACAGAGGGAAATTTAAGATCATCCTGAACGCATGTCTTTGGACTGTGGGAGGAAACCGGAGTACCTGGAGAAAACCCACAATGTGAACACAGGGAGAACATGCAAACTCCACACAGACAGACCCCTGAGACCAGAATCAAACCCAGGACCCTGGAGCTGCGAGCCAGCAGTGCTAACCACCACACCACCATGCCGTCCGCTGTAATGAATGTCCTCATGTAAGCTACTGTATGGACCAGGAGTAATTGACAGAGTCCAGTCAGTTTGAAGACAATTGGAGCAGTTGCTGTGTCCCTTCCAGTAAGTTTTCTCTTGTATCTGTGTCCAGAATATAAATGGTTATATTGTGTAATTGTAGTGGTAAAAGAAAGATCCAGACCTTTACACGTCTTGGTCCTGGAAAGCTTGTGGCCGAGATCTGAAAAAGAAAGAAAAGCCAAGTGAAATCAAGCGCAGATAGTCAATAAACCCTGATGTGAATCTCCCTGTGAAATCACAATGCTTTCACTTTCTATTTTACAAAGTTCACTCATGATTTGAAATGTGGTAAAACATAAATGAATTGAGGTAGGGAGAGACTGGGGACAACTGAAGAGCTTCATTCCAAAATGCTCTATATCCATTTTCACAGTTTTTGGTTTTTATATATCCATCCATTATCATTAACCACTTAATCCTTTACAGGGTCGTGGTGAGCCGGAGCCTAACCCGGCAGACACAGGTGCAAGGTGAGGCTACACCCTGGACGGGACGCCAGTCCATCACAGGGCACCTCACACACACACACACTGACACACACACACACACACACACACACACACACACACACACACACACACACACACACACACACACACACACACACACACACACACACACACACACACACACACACACACACACACACACACACACACACACACACACACACACACACACACACACACACACACACACACACACACACACACACACACACACACACACACACACACACACACACACACACACACACACACACATACACACACACACACACACACACACTGACTGTGTGTGTGTGTGAGGCAGCAGCTCTAACCACCATGTCAACGTGTTGCCGAAAAATTAACATGTCAACATTTATTTTTATTTTTAAGATAACTATTTTCATCAATGAGTTTAACACCAATTCGCAATTACTGTCACTTTATTTTAAAAAGAATACATGTGCATATAAGCCATAAAATGAATGAAACATGACTTACTCGCACACATCGTCTTTAAATGAAGCTACGCTGCTCTGAGCTGTGGCGTGTCATGTTAACGCACATTTGTATTATTGTATTCAGTTTAGAAAAAGTGTCGGTGATTGCGAATTGGTGTAAAACCCTTGATGAATATAGGCCAGTATCAGTATATTGTAACCCCTGTAGTATGTTGTTCTGTTTTGTTTCCACACCCCACACATTTCACTTACTGGAAACGTTGTTGGTTCTGGGAATTCGTAGTCAGTATCCGAGTTAGAATCTGAATCGCTGTCATCTTCAGAATCTGTTTCTGAAACCTTACGAATAGCACCGTCAAGCAAAAACATCGGAAATGTTTCACACGAAGCCGACATCTTATTTTATGCAATTTAAACGCAGGTATATATCTTCAGCTTCGCAAGTTGAGTAGCCAGGCAGTTTAGTACAGAGGTAAAACATGAAAAAATGAACACATTCAGTTCAAACTGTTTCAGTTTGTTGTGTCGAAATAGAAACAGGAAGTGTCAGTATGAAAGTGAAAGTGTGCTTTGCCAGTGCGTGAATAACTTTCGGTTATCTTTTAAAGCTACAGTCACAGACTACGTTCCCTTGATCAAATAAGCGTCTGTGATGCTTTAAATAGTTATTATCATAGATTTCCAATTAAAAAATTGTTTTACCTCAACAATCTAATTAAGAGTGAAAAAGCAAGATTATTTTATTCAACAGGCTCAATTTGACCTTTTACGCATGCCCTTATGCAATGTAATTTTCTCATATGACGGGATTGTAATATTATTAGTAGTAATTTCTTAGCAAGTATTGTTATTATTTACATACAATTATCCATTTATTACTGGAGCAGTAAAGTACCTTGCTCAAGGCTACAACAGCAGTGTCCCCCACCTAGGTGGATTGAACCCCAACCCACTGGTCAGGAGTCCAGAGCACTCACCACAACTCCACACTGCTGCCCTGTATATTAGCGATATTTTATTGACTGTATATTGTATTATTCTGTTGAGTAAATACTTTATCCATGTGTAAATAGGGAGGTATAAAACCTTCAGTGAAAGCTTTTAAAAAAAAAAAAGATTTATCGATGTACATATTCGGCTACTTTCTTTTAAAGTAATTTATACTTAAAACGGTTATAATAATGAATGGATGGGTGGACAAACGTATGCTACATTTTATCAGCAAATTACGTTATATAATTTGTTTGCTTAATTAAAAATCTCAATGATCTCTGTATTGTTTTCCCACAATGTAGGTTTTTTTTTTTTTTTGGCACAAGGACGTTTCCGTCCTTTTTTTTGTATTCTTGAATCTGCATTTTCCTGCATCTGAGTTTTTTGTGTCCCTTGTTTTGTAATTTTCTATTTTGTTAAATAAAAGCATTACAAACAAGTAAACATTTAATACGTTATTAATACATGAATCAATTCTTTACCCAGCAGTATATTTATTGGTCAAACATACATTAAGGAAAAAATAAAAATCGTTTAAAAACAATTAACTAGCTAGAAGCTACAGTTTCAACAGACACCCTCTAGATGGCAGTGTTGCCAAGTAAAACTCCTAGAGATACATGCAAGCCTACAGGATTGTGGCACTCCATGAAGATGGGGAGTTTATACCGTTGTACAGTTTAAAATGTATAACATAATCACGTTTTTATTTTACTATAGTAGTGATTCAATGCAACTGTAGTCAGGGGTACAACAATATAATATACTGTATCACTATTGAATAGTGTTATGGTCTGTTATAGCCTGTATGAATATTGACTGTAATAAATGTAATGTTTTGTTATACTTGCCAAGTCCAAAATTTCAAGAAAACAACAAAAACACATTTCGGTTCAAAATTGTTGATTTAATACATTGGAAGAGATAAAAAGCCAATGTTTTGGCCTGGAGACTATTTTTTGTGAAGAGCGCTCTATCAAATAAATACTGACTGATTAGTATTGCTGCTAATTTCTGTTATGATGTCACGTCCTGTTATGATGTCACGTCCTGTTATGTCATGCTGTCTCCTTCCAGTGAACTCCAGGGCAGGGCTGCTGTGATGCCACTTCCTGTGATGTCACTCCCGCTGTCTCTTTGCAGTGAACTCAAGGGCAGGGCTGCTGTGATGTCACTTCCTGTTATGTCACTCACGCTGTCTCCTTGCAGTGTACCCCAGGGGAGGGCTGCTGTGATGTCACTTCCTGTGATGTCACTCCCGCTGTCTCCTTGCAGTGAACTCAAGGGCAGTGCTGCTGTGATGTCACTTCCTGTGATGTCACTCTCGCTGTCTCCTTGCAGTGTACCCCAGGGAGGGCTGCTGTGATGTCACTTCCTGTGATGTCACTCCCGCTGTCTCCTTGCAGTGAACTCAAGGGCAGGGCTGCTGTGATGTCACTTCCTGTGATGTCACGCCGCTGTCTCTTTGCAGTGAACTCCAGGGCAGTGCTGCAGTGCTGCTCCTCTCTCTCCAGCACAGGCCTGTGAAGATGGCTGCAGTTTTTATTGTGTTCACTGCAGTGCTGCTGCGTCTCCCAGGTAAGAACCTGCAAAGGACAGGAAGCCAGATAGCAACAAGGCTGATGTTCATCAAGTACATATTTTACACACAACAAAAGGAACAGATGAACTGTTATATCTTTTATAAGATTAGTATTTTTCTCCAAATCAGTAAAAGCTACAAGACCACACCAGAAAGCTGCAAAAATAGAGATAATCAAGTCATAAAACTGAAGGCTTCGTTTTATGACTTAATTTTCTCATAAAAACAAAAGTTCAGTTTTTACAGGTTAACGGTGGCTACCCCAAGTAGCACTACTACTCCTTGACTAGCCCGTGTAATTTAACATGAGGTAGTCCAAGATTAGTGCTAATCAGGGTCTGTGAAACCACTGGTATGGCTATTAGTTACATTATTTCTAGAGTCTCCAAAATATTGTGTTAGTACTACTCCAATATTTCTTTGTAAGAGTAAGGGTATATATTTATCATGTTTGTGTGTATCTCTGTACAGATATTCTTGAAAAGCGCTTATAAATAAAATGTATTATTATTAGTAGTATTTATTGCAATTTTGTTGTTGTCTACAGATTTCTTGGACGGTATTATGAAGATTGACCAGGCCCCTGGTTCACTGTTTAAGAGACCTGAACACTCTGCTGTACTCCAATGCCATCACAGTGCCATCACAGTGACACTTATATATACTGGTACCAGCAAACAAGTCCAGGAGCTCTAGAACTGATTGGATATTTTCAGAATACAGCTGAATCTCTTGAAGTGAAGTTCAAGGAAAGATTCAATTTAACTGGACATGCAAAATAAACAGGCACTCTAACAATCTCTAGAGTAACACCCGCAGACAGCCCTGTGCACTTCTGTGCAGCCAGCATCCACAGTGCTGTAGAACAGCTCTTTCCTCTACAAAAACTCTGCCTGGACAGTTTCCCGAGTTCACAAGATAAGTTTGTTTCACCACCTGCTTGAAACCACTCTGCAGAGTCTGCAAAGCTGCACAGCAGACATAGCATGAGTTTCAGTTATTATTATTATTATTATTATTATTATTATTATTATTATTATTATTATTATTAATCTCTTTGCAGATGCCCTTACGTAGGGATGGAGAGTCAATCCCAAAAGAATCGATTCTGTATCTTAAAAAATTATAATCGATTCTATTTTTGGAATCGTATGCAGTCGACTCCAGCACCAGGATCCATTCCAACTTATATTTCAGTAGTTCGGGACAAAACACCAATCGCACAATATATTTATTTGAACTATTTATTGAAGAAATGCGGGTATGCGATATACATTACTTTGGCATCAAACATAACTTGGTTTGAGGACTCACGCCTGCCGTGGACGAGGCAGAGACCCCAAAAGACAAGCTGGTCTCAATGCTGCAAGTAGGAGTAATTTTACCTCATTGAAAGGGACTAACCCTAACAGGAGTTGCTGATACTAAGAGCATATCTGTGAAAAAATATTTTTAGATCTACGATATTTGTCCTGTTTATAATTTGGACTGTGGTTAAATTATCTGAGTGAATAAGGAGAGATTTTTGGGCCCAAGAGATCCCCAAAGAAAAACGGCTACGGCCACCGGATACATCTCATACAATGATGAGGACTGTTCGGACGAGGGAATAGCGCTGAATTCTAAGGAGGGAAACCAAATTAATGTCTGTACCTGCTAGAATCTGGTGGCGCAGGGAAAGGGAGAGTTTTCGGGAGGAGGCATGGTTGGTTTATATGGAATGAGGATACCACCTTTGGCAGAAAGGCTGGATTTGTTCTTAATGTAACCTGCGAGCCATCTCCGGTGAAAGCTATACATGTGTCATCGATGGACAGCGCATGAAGCTCACTTACTCGTCTGGCAGACGTAATGGCTATTAAAAATGCCATCTTCAATGAAACCGGGCGCAGCTCTGCTGACGCCATGGGCTCAAAAGGGGACCTGTAAGGCCCCGTAGTTCCAGTTCCAGATCCCACTTGGGAACCATACTTTTCATAGGAGGACGAAGCCGCAAGCCCCTTTAAGAAACTGCACTGCCAGGAAGTGTGCCCCAGGGGACACAGAGTCAATTTTATCGTTACACACTGATATTGCTGCCAGGTATACCTTCAAAGTGGACGTGGATTTTCCCGTATCGAACAGGTGTTGTAAGAAGGTTAGTATTGTCTCAATAGGGCAAGTCACCGGATCATGACCCTCAGCAATGCACCATTCTTGGAAAACTTTCCATTTATATGAATACTGGGCTCTAGTGCTTGGCCCTAGCAGACTGTAGTGTCTCCACAACTGCTTCTGGCAAACCTCGTCTGAATAGATGGTTCCGTTCAACGGCCAGACCCAGAGCTGGAGCTGGGCTGGGTTCGGGTGCCATAATAACCCCTCCGCTTGGCTCAGGAGGTCCTTGCGTAGCGGGAGCTGCTACAGTTGACCCAACAACATGTTGGAGAGGAGAGCAAACCAGGGCCTCGGCCATCTGGTTGCAACCAGCAAAACCTGTGCTCTCTCCACCCTGATTCTCTCTAGTGTCAGGGGTAACAACGGTAGCGGGGAACGCATACAAGAGCCCCTGTGGCCAGCACGTCTACTCCCAAGGGGCCCCATCTC
Organism: Acipenser oxyrinchus oxyrinchus; assembly: GCA_030684275.1. Lineage (NCBI taxonomy): Eukaryota > Metazoa > Chordata > Actinopteri > Acipenseriformes > Acipenseridae > Acipenser > Acipenser oxyrinchus. Next base: position 10,042,579 of record CM060281.1, on the reverse strand, counting down.
TCCATGGAGAACCATAGCGGGCAATGAGTGGACTTGGCTGTGGGGAAGAGGTCGACTTCGCATTCTGAAACCTCTCCCAAATCTGTTTCACCACTTGAGGATGCAGTCTCCACTCTGAGCTGTCTAGAGCTCATCTGGACAGGAGGTCTGCTGCCTTGTTGTCCACACCGGGAGGTGAACCGCTCTGATGGAACGCAAGTTTCTGTGCGTCCAAGACAGGAGTCTGTGCGCTGCGTGGTGAAGGCCCAGCGAGCGGAGGCCGCCTTGGTGGTTTATGTAGGCTACCACGGTAGTATTGTCTGTCCGGACCAGCACGTGTTTGTGCGCTAACTGCTGGCCAAAATGAGATAACACCAGGTTCACTGCTTGCAGCTCTTGGGCATTTATATGCGCTTGCTGCCAATGTCCCTTCCACTGACCTCTTATTCCTCCCATTCCAGACCGCTCCCCAGCCCAGGCTGGAGGCGTCTGTGGTGACAACTTCCCTTCTGTGAGGGGAGCCGAGGGGATCCGAGGGAGATTGCCAGGACGGAGCCACCACTCCAGTGTCTTCCGGCATTGTCTGGACACTCGCACCAACTGGTACCGATCTTGAACCGGGTGCATTTTGAGGGTATTCACCCAGGCTTGTAGAGGCGCATTCTCAGCAGCCCTAAGGGAAGGATTCTCGAGGTGGCTGCCATCAATCCTAACAACCTTTGAAATAGTCTGACCTGTAGAAGGGCATCCTCTCTGAATAGGGAGAGTGTGTCTTCCAACGACCGAATCCTGTCTTCCGACAGTGAGGCAAGCATGCTCACAGAGTGATTCCCAGGAACACTGTGGACTGAGACGGTACGAAGTTGCTCTTCTGTTGATTTATGGAGAGCCTTAACCTCGCCACATGATCTATGACCTGTTTTCGGTGCGCCTCGGCGCGTGCTCTGGGCGCACGCAGATTAGCCAATCGTCCAGATAGTTCAGGATCCGAATACCCCGCAGCCTGAGTGGAGCCAGTGCTGCATCCATGCACTTTGAAAATGTGCGGGCGCCAGCAAGAGGCCAAACGGCAGCACGCAGAATTCGTGCAGCGTTGCCTTGAAAGGCGAAGCACAGATACTTTCTGTGCGCTGGACGGATCGGGACATGGAAGTAGGCGCCTTGCAGGTCGATCGATGTGAACCAGTCGCCGGTTGGACGGACTGGAGGATACGCTGTGCTGTCAACATGTTGAATTTCCGTTGTTTGAGGAACATGTTGAGGACCCTGAGGTCCAGAATAGGTCTGAAACCGCCGTCCCTCTTGGGTACCAGGAAGTACCTGGAGTAGAAGCCGCTGAGGGCATTGCTTGGGTTTACCAAGCACACTGCGTTCTTCTGTTGAAGAGTAGCGATCTCCTGTTGCAGGAGAATCGTTCTCGCTGGTTCGACGGTAGTGAGGAGCACACCCTTGAAGGGTAGCGGACCTAAGCGGAATTGCAGGGCGTATCCATGTCTCATAGTCGATAGCACCCAGGAGTCCTGGGTGCAGCCTTGCCATGGGTCGTGCCTGTAGGTCAGTCCGGTTGTGAGAGGGGTTGGTGGCAGCCGGGTCCCCTCAGGGGCGGTTTCCCTTAGATTTGGGAGGGGCAGATCTTTTAGGCCCGGCCTCGGTCTCCAGCCGGAGAACCGGTTACCCCTGGCCGGCGGTGGTCCCTTGCCGCAGGCTCTCCCTCTGCCTGCTTGCTTGGTCTGGGGTGTAGGGCGTTCAAGCCCGGTTGTCCCTGCAGGATGTGAAGGCCACTTAGGCTGTTGGTGGTAGGCAGGGAGGCGTAAAACTTGGAAGCGACCTCTGTGGCCTTGTGGGACCTCTCAAGGCTCACATCAATGGTCGCTCGAGCGTTTACCCGGTGTTATGGGGGCATTTAACAGCGCCACCTTCTCTGTCTCCACTACCTTGACCTGGGTTAGCCATAGGTGTCGACGAGCAGCTACCAGCGCCACTAGAGACCTGCCCGATGCCTGGCCTAATTCCCCCATTAGGTCAGTCATCGCCTTTGTCACCGCCACTAGCTTCCCTGTGTCTGCCTCTGTTACCCGATCCTGTAGTCTGTCAGTCAGCTGCGTTGGCCGATCTGACTGCTAGTGCCTCTGAAGCATATGCCTTTTTAGCATGGCATCAGTAGTCCTGCACTGCTTGGAAGGACAGGTAGGGTCCTTGTCCCCTCTGGTGAAGGTGGAACCTTGCGCCAGCACTGTGACCGTGTCCCCAATCGTGGGGAACGTACCCAAGCCAGCTTCTTGGGCTCCTGCAGTGTGTAGCAGGGACTCCGCTGTTCTGGAGCCTGAAGGGGTGGAAGCCGGGTTGCTCCAGGATGAGCGCACTAGCTCCACAAAATCCTGGCATAAGGGAAGGGCTTGTTGTGGAATTTCTTTCTCCTCCTGTCCTGTCGGCCAGGGAACATCCGTGGCAGCAGCTGCACGCTGCAGAAGAGCCGGAACTCCTCCCTTTGCGATACATGCGGTAGGGGCGTGGGAGCCCCCGCTGTGGCCTGTCCAACTGGCATGTCAGGGTCAGACACGTCCGACCTAGATGCCGTAAATGACAGCACATCTGGGTTTGGGGATCTCGGTGCTGGCGATGAGATGCGGGGCTGGGGAAGCATGGGCTGCCTGGTGGTAGGGGCAGTCTGCCCTGAGACTTCAGCAGGGCCTCCAGCATTGTCTGCTGGGCCCTGACCGTCTCCGCCAGCTCATTAAAACGTCTCTGTGGTGACCCTGTGGTGACTCCGTGGGAGGGCGCCGGCGTCTACGCTGGGAAGGCGGCGGTACCTTAGCGGCGACCACCTGCCTGCCGCGAACGTCCCCTTGAATGGCGTCGCCTCGGGGCGACCAGTTCGCCTCCTGTGAGAGGTGCCTGTGCCTCTGCACCAGTGGTGGAGAGGGGAGGGGACCCAGGGTTCCGTGGGCGCTCTCTGGAACCAGTAGCGGGAGGGTCTTCGAGGACCTTTGTGAAGGGCCTTGGACCACCGATCTCAATCTCCCTGGTCAGAGGAGAGAGACTCCGCTGGGAGAGTGCTGCTCTCCTGCGTTTAGTTCTCCTCGAGAACTTCCCGCACGGAGAGCAATCGAGGTCACCCGCCAGTGCCCTGGCTGCATGGTCAGGCCCTAGGCATTTGGCACAGGAGGAATGCTCGTCCTGTCTGGGGAGCTTCGCGGACACTGGTCACACTGGTGAAAACCAGCTGATGACCCTGTGGAGCGCACTGACATGGCGCGGGCGTCGGTGTCGAGCTTCTATCACGCAGGCGGGATCAGTGCCGAGTGTATCGGTGCCGCTGGTCGACGGTAGCGCAGCTGCGCTAGGAAAGCCCGAGGCTTAGAAGGAGCACGTGGGCCCGAGCTGTAAGGTAGCTGAAGCCGAGTAAATTGGCGTGAGGGGCGGCTCCATGAGCCCGCAGGGTCACCCTACAGTGCCACAATAGCTCAACACAGTATTTACTAACAAGCTTGTTAGTGGAACAGAGAATAATGGCTGCTTGCCAATCTCAAAAGAGGTGTCGAAACCTGCTCTAATCAGTAAAATTGACGCGAGACTAAGGCAAGAGCAATTTCAAAACACTCAAAAGTGTATTTTACTGTGTCACAATGTAATTGTAGGTTTAAATTTAGCCAAATTCCAGAACAAAGATGCACGAAGACATCTGTGGTTTGACTCAGTGGAAGTGAGAGAGAAAATGTGCTCGGTGATGATATGAGAGAAAGCAGCATCACAGCTAGACGTGATCCCACTTTCAAACGACACAGTTTCACGCCGTATTGAGGAGATGGCCACTGATGTAAAAGAGCAGCTCTAGAAGGTGTTTGTCAGAGCCCATATTTTTTAATTCAGATAGATGAGTCTACCGATATATCCAATGCTGCACAGCTACTGGAGTATATTCGTTTTGCTACAGCAATAGAATTAAAGAGGAATTTCTGTTTTGCCGTCCACTTCCAACACGAGCAACCGGTGAAGAGCTTTTAAACTATTGAATGGTTTTGTCCAAGACACTGGCCTTGATTGGGGACGTTGTTTTGTTTTGTTGTTGTTTGGAATTTGCAGCGATGGCAGCACAGTCTATGACAGGACGGCATAGGGGCTTGTGACAAGGGTACAAGACGTGACCCCACAGCAACCTGGAATCATTGTATGATCCACAGACAGGCATTGGCTGCTAAGAAGATGCCAGAGGAGCTTAGCAATGTTCTTTCTGTTGCAGTGAAAATTGTAAACTTTATAAAGTCACGCCCGGTTAATTCAAGGATTTTTGCCATTCTATGCGAAGAGATGGGGGCAAACTTCACACAGTTGTTGTTACACGCAGAAGTCCGTTGGCTGTCCAGGGGCAAGGTGCTGACAAGACTATGTGAACTGCGCGAGGAAGTACGTATTTTTCTTCCAGACAATAACTCTCCACTTTTACAGCATGTCAGTGACACGCGTTGGATATCCTTGTTGTCATATCTGGCTGACATATTCGAGCGACTGAATTCTCTGAATGTGTCACTTCAGGGACGAGATGCAAATGTTTTCATTGCCGATGATCGGATAGAAGCATTCATTAACAAACTTAAACTGTGGTCTTCACGTGTGCAGCAGGGATCTGTTTGTATGTTTTCAACACTGGAGGACGTTGTGGAACAGTGCGCTGATCTTTCAGTTGACAGTATCAAGGACATAATTGTTGAGCACTTAGGGGCCTGCAGGAGCAGTTTCGTGAAAACTTTCCTGAAGTGGGAAAAGACAAATGTAACCAGTGGATCAGGAACCCATTCACCTTTAAGCCGAAACCCACAGATGTGCTGTCTTCAAAAGAAGAGGAAAGCCTTATCGACCTGTCAAGCGACAAGGAACTGCAGCAGAGATTTTCACAAATGCCAGTCGCAGACTTTTGGTTATCAGTGGGATCTGAGTTTCTTGAGTTAACAGACCGGGCCCTGAAATCCCTCATTCCGTTTTCATCCACCTACCTACGCGAGTCCGGATTCTCAGCATTAACTGCAATCAAAACAAAGCATCGCTCCCGGCTTTCTGTTGAAGATGACTTACGTCTCTTCCTTTCTACACTGCAACCCCGAATTCTACTGCTTTGTACAGCGAGGAAACAAACACACCCTCCCACTGATAAGGTAGGAATGATGGATATTACTACAGAATTAGTCTATCATTGTGTGGTGCCATATTTCTTAAAATGTTTGTGAAGTTTTATTTCAGCTGCTTCCGTTTTTATTGTTTTTGAACTTAAGATTAATACTTCTGAAACTCATACTGATCTACATTGATCATATCCCTCTACTTTTTATTCATTATGTTGCAACATACAGTAGGATTTCCAGTTTGTTGTATTGTTTTAGTAAACTGGGGAGGTGTAGTCATTTTTTATAGCTCAGGGAGGCTCACTATGACAAAGTTTGAGAACCCTGTGCTAGATCGACAAAAAGCATATGCTTGCGGTTGGAACATGGTTTAAGTTCCTCTTTCTTAGGAACTGAATTTGTGTTTCCTTTTCTTAGAACACTGCTTATAGTATTGCAAAGCATATTTAACCATTTAATCATTTACTGTATTAATCATTTACTGATAGCTCAAAACACAGCATTATAAAGCAAGCTCAAAACATAGCACATCACAGAACACACAACTGAACACACATCCTGAATCTCACTCTCACAGGCATCATTTTTAAATTCAAATTGTAGATGTTTCTTAGAGGCAACGGAGCAATGTCTGAGTCTGCTCACATTTTATGCAGTATTGCAACAAAATTACTTATTTGTCTTTGTCAGATAGGAATTACTATTGTAAAATGTGTGGATCATTTATAGATATAAGCAGACGTAGTACATATTGAAATAAATAATCTTAATTTTTGGGTTGGCTTCAATCCTTTCCTTTTTACAGTCTTCTTTACATCATTTATTGAGCAAAAGTTGGTAAGTGCATGATAAAAATGAAACGGGGCTTGATGCAATACACAACCCTAGTCTGTGCTGAAGTAAATAATACGGTTTTCTACTAGAGCAACCACAGTTTGTCAGGATGGCTGAGTGGTCTAAGGTGCTAGACTCAAAGACTCTGCTTTTCCAAAGAATTGGGTGTTCTGGTCTCCGAATGGAGGCGTGGGTTCAAATCTGACTTCTGACAGTTGAACTTTACTAATTTTAATAGGAATAAATGTGTTCATTTTACTATAAAAGATTGTTTCAATGAAATCAAAAATTGTGCAGTCAATTTGTTCCTACCAAGTGCCCTTTAAATTACCAGGAGCCAGTAAATGCAGAACGATCAGAAAGGCGGTTTTGTCACCTTGTGTGCGCAGACTACTAGCTCGGCCAGCATGAAGCAGTGCTTCATCTTTAATGGACTGGCAGACATTAAAAAGAAAGAAATGCTCTACAGAGAATTAGAACATATTCCTACTTAATAAGGTGAGAAAAGGATTTGAAATACTTGTTTAAAGCAGGCATTCTCTAAAGCAAACAAGCAGCAGTGTGCTAATTCATATAAAGAGATGTATCAATTGATCCCCAAATCTTGTCACACACTCAAGTTTACCATTTAATTTGCATTTTAAATCGGACCAAAATATCTTTCTTAACACAGATTGCATTATTGTTTATGTAAACAGACTACTTGTTGAAGTCACTGAAAAATATTTTGAATCCAAACATGTGTTACAGTATTTAACTTGATGGTTTTAATATTGCCGACAACATATTACTTTGAAAAACCTGTCCGTCGACCACTGGATCGTGGTCTCAGGCTGGGATGCGGACCATTGAGAACAGTATAAACTATCTATTACTGGAAGTAGCTCAAATGAGAAGTACCCTCATTTAACATGCTATAGCAGGGTCAACTCCAAATGCTGTTTACATTTCCTAACGCGTTATGAGGACAAATACAAAGTTTGACACTTTCCTTGTAAGCGGGAGTAAACACAAGTTCTTTTCATATGTAATGCCTTTATTTAAGCTCAATCTAGTCCGGCGGAGTGGAAATCACATGACTAGATTTTGATATTAGCCACGCCCTAATTAAAGTGTTCCTAAATTGTTTTAAGAGTACCAATGATCAATTTGAAATTTGATTGTTGATTTAAACAAACAACTGAACACTTGTAGGCCTACTTTGATGGTTTCTTGTTTTTCTGCGTTTCTACCAGTAATGAGATACGCACTCAGAATGTGTACCCTTCTTCCAGTTTCTCGTGTGATAGAAAAGTAAGTTTAGGCATTTCCATTGCCTGCCTCATCAAGCAAACTCGAGCCACAGCACACAGCGCAGCTGCATGGGGACACAGAGATGGAATTTTAAAAGCGACTCAATTAACGAGCTGACACTACTTTTGGAGAAGTTCAAAACATACCTCTAGTCGAAACATTTGCTATTTAGTTCATTCATATATTTTTGAATTTGCAAATGGCAGACTACACTGCCGATAAAATAACTCAGTAGGACACTTGAACACTCGTATCAACCTGCGATATAACCGATGAGAACAGAAGGATCCCTTGCAGGGAATTAGCTCAAATGGTAGAGCGCTCCCTTAGCTTGTGAGAAGTAGCGGGTCGATGCCCGCATTCTCTAAACAGTTTTAATGTATGGACGTATTGATTACCAATGCATTATGGAGAGAAATACAAAGTGTGCCAAAGTTTTGTTGCTAATTTGTAATATTCCCCAGACTGAAAAACTCCAGTGCGCCTCCATTGCATGTCTTCAGAGAAGTAAAAAGGCAGGACTTTTTTAGCAATGGAAGTTGTTATTTGAGAATAAATATACATGGCTTGAAGGTTGCTTGCATTTCTAACGTGTTTGTAATGAAATATGTTTTAGTTCACTTTTACCAGTCATTGTACTGTATACTACCTACTGTTGCATGTTCAGGATTTAGCTGCACCGGTTGCCATATGGTCTAGCTGTTAGGATTCCTGGCTTTCACCCAGGCAGTCTGGGTTCGACTCCCAGGATGGAAACATCTATTGTTTATTGTCTTTTATTTACAGAAGTGTGGTCACGTGTAATGTGTTTTCTTTATGATAATAAATCCACATTTCTTGAAATATGAGTGTTAAAAAATGTACAGACTTCATTTTAAATACATGTCATTCGATTTTTGTATTATTTGTTTTGAGGCAGGGAGGTTGCAGTTGTTTCTAAGGAATCTGGAATAACATTCTTAGGGTCCGTGTCATACGACTTTGTGTCATCAAAGCTGTTTCTGGCGACGTGCAGTGAATTATATTTTGAATCTTTGGGTACTGTCGTTGTCGCTACGGTATTTTCTCCAATAAGACAAGTTCAGAGCTCAGTTGGTTAGAGTGAATAAAACTTCCACCAGTCAGCCTGACTAGCTCAGTCGGTAATGCATGAGACTCTTAATCTCAGGGTCGTGGGTTCGAGCCCCATGTTGGGCGTCCTTTTAAATTCAAATTGTAGATGTTTCTTAGAGGCAACGAAGCAATGCATGAGTCTGTTCACATTGTATGCAGTATTGCAACAAAATTACTTATTTGTCTTTGTCTGATAGGAATTGCTATTGTAAAATGTGTAGATCGTTTATAGATATAATGATACGTAGTACATATTGAAATAAATAATCTTACTTTTTGGGTTATCTTCAATCCTTTCCTTTTTACAGTTGTCATTACATCATTCATTGAGCAAAAGTTGGTAAGTGCATGATAAAATGAACCGGGCTTGATGCAATACACAACCCTAGTCTATGCTGAAATAAATAATACGGTTTTCTACTAAAGCAACCACAGCTTGTCAGGATGGCCGAGTGGTCTAAGGCACCAGACTCAAGGACTCTGTCTTTCCAAATAATTGGAGACGTGGGTTCAAATCCCACTTCTAACAGTTCAACTTTACTTATTGTCAGGGCCGTTTCTAGCCTTTTGGGGCCCTAAGCAGGATTTGATTTGCCCCCTCCACCTCACTGTAGCCCACTCCACTTGGCACGACATCAAACCAAATGGAATTTATAATTAAAGTTCGGGAGGAGAGGCATGCACCAATCTCCACGTCTCCAAATTGAATCATTCAATTTCCACGTCAGCAATTAATACCCGCAAACAATTTAAATACCCTCTCCACTTATCCCACGTATGCGTTTTGATTCATTGTAACCCACCACCTTCCCCATCTCCACCTTTTAAAATTAGATTACTCTCCTATGGGGGTTCTGCCTCGTCCACGGCCAGGCGTGAGTCCTCAAACCAAGTTAGGTTTGATGCCAAAGTAATGTACCTTCGTAAGTCATGTACTGCTATTACTTCCACAGCTATCGCATACCTCGCATTTCTTCAATAAATAGCTCAAATAAATATATTGTGTGATTGGTGTTTTGTCCCGAACTACTGAACATAGTCTTAAGCCTACTGTCTTGTAAACATTTGTATGAGCACACATCTGTACGAGCAAACATACAATGTACAAATAAACATTTAGATTTTTACTGAGGCAAAAAAAAAAAAAGTTGAACAAACCTCATTCAGATCCTGTTCATGTTACAAAGGTAAACATTATCATCTTATAAAGCCTGGAGACTGTTCATGCAAACTGCAAAGCAATATTAAGTCCCTTGGATGATGATGTTAATGTTAAAATTTGATGACCCATATTATTTCAAAGATTAAAACTAATTGTCTTCCAGCAAAACCACATCAACCTAAAATGACCATATTCACACTGTCAGAAATATGTGATTTTAAAAGGACAAGAATATAACATCAATATTAATAAGTAGATGGGTTCATAACTATTACTGACTTGCATTTGGTTCACTGCTACTTAAGTTGCTTTACACTGCTGGGACTGATAAGTGCTGCTGACTGGTAAGACTGGTGCTGACACTGACTCATGCATTGATCGAGTTTAGCACACAGTTTCTCACTCAATTCTAATCTTTTGTCAATATAACTCGACGATAGGAAGTAGTACAGTATTTCAGACGGGGAAACCGGTCGCAGAGGTCCTGGTCCTGCCTAGCGCACAGGCCGGGTCGCTATAAATGCAAATACACAGCCACTATGCTAAAATAAAACGCTATGCTATGGCAGGCACGGTGATACTTGGACGAGCTGACTGTCCAGTTAAAGTGACGAGAAAATAAAAAATAAAACCATACAGCCAGCTATCCCGGTTTAGCTACACATTTAATGTCATCATAAAAACAGGTACTTGGATTTTTGCTGTGCTGGCGTCAAAACATTCCACATGAAAAAAAAAAGATTTATCAAAACGTATTGCAGCTAAACATCACATTGTGCAGGGTGAAAACAACAATATAAATGATAAATTCACTTAACATTTATTCTTACCAAGAGTTGGCTGCTTCATAAAGAAATGTGTAATTGGTTGGTTTTTCTCCGTTTCATGTTAGTGCTGCACTGTAAACCAGATTACAGAGTAACTTGGGAAACGGACTAATGAGAAACGTCTTTGTGGAGCGAATTTGGCAAACCCCAGTGTCTGTACAGCCCGAAATCACATCAATGTGAATATTTTTTTTTTTGATATATGCTTTGTTTTTATATATATTATATGTTTTTGATATATGATATATGTTTTTGATATGTTATATGTTTTGATATATGTTATATGTTTTTGATATGTTATATGTTTTTGATATATGTTATATGTTTTTGATATATGGTATATGTTTTTGATATATGCTATATGTTTTTGATATGATATGGTTTTGATATATGTTATATGTTTTTGATATGATATGGTTTTGATATATGTTATATGTTTTTGATATGTATATGTTTTTGATATATGTTATATGTTTTTGATATATGTTATATGTTTTTGATATATGTTATATGTTTTTGATATATGTTATATGTTTTTGATATATGTTATATGTTTTTGATATATGTTATATGTTTTTGATATATGTTATATGTTTTTGATATATGTTATATGTTTTTGATATATGTTATATGTTTTTGATATATGTTATATGTTTTTGATATATGCTATATGTTTTTTATATATGCTATATGTTTTTGATATATACTATATCCATTTTGCTACATGACATATTTAGTTTGTCATTTTTAATTGAATGGCCCCCATACGCAGGGAGTTGCAGCACTGAGACAAGATCTTAAAAAAACAATTGGATAATCCAAATTGGAAGAAAATGGGGGTAAAAAAATAATAATTGGCCATTCCAAAAGATTAACAAAAAAAGAAAAGTAAAAAGTGTCTGCCAGCTTTTACTCAAAAATGCCCAAACTATCTTATAGACGTTACAAATCACATTCACACAGTATATCGGTCAAATGAAGAGAAATGCAGTAAACACAGCAATGCAGTTAATCAAAAGGCCTATGTGTGAAATTAAAAGCAGTGTGGCTGACAACAGCAGACTTACAACTTTAGAGTTAAAAAATCCATCAGCAAATCAGATATTTCATTCCAGTTTACTGCATTCACAGTGACACGTGGATTCTTTCTCACAAGACTGTTCTCTGCTCATATAAGCAATATTTTGGGGCTTTTCACGCTAAAAAGCAAGGCCTTATGTATTGGTTTGCTGGCATATCTATGAGTTTACTGTGGCATATGTATTTGTTCAGTGGCATATCTATTGGTTTACTGTGGCATATCTATTGGTTCAGTGGCATACAGTATGCCACATTAAACCAATACAAATGCCTGCAAACCAATTTGAATGACCATTGTATGAATTATTTTTTTTCCTGAACGACGCCTCATATAAAATGATTAATTTAATCAATTAATAGAAATATTTGAATATTTTATTCAGTTAGCAAATATTTCAAAAATAATGGAATATCTTTAACCAGTTATAAATGCTGCCAAAGCCGTTCCCAGAAGCTGCTAAGGTAACCCTAACCCAACAGCATGCCTATTATTTTGTTTTTAATTTTTCCTCTGTAAGCAACTACAAGTATGTAGATTTGATGAAGATTTGAGATTTGCATAGCAAGTGGTTATAGAAGCAAGAAAGAATGAATAAGGTAGTCAGTGTCACCAAATGACTTCAACAATCAACTCATTGTCGCTATTTCTGGGTACAATACCTCAACAATTCTTAGTTTCATGCAGAAGTTCACCTCATGACTGCATTAATCATAAAATAAATGAACTGTCCTAAAATGATATTTGTATAACAAAATAAGGGTGTTCAGTGTCAGGTCAGTCCAGTTTGTTTCCTCAGGTGGTTAGGATATATTGGTTATACCTCATTGGCTTGATTTACAGTCATATATCGTTAAGTAAATTGGATTTGGTACTTTGTTGCATTTTCATTTTCCTGGGAATGCCTACCTTCCCCCGAATGCTATGCAAATCAAGGAAAGTGGGAGAGGGCATCATATTTAAGTTTGTCACGGTAAGGCCTTGATTTTTGTGCCTTTTAGTGTGAAAGTCCCCAAAATATTGCTTACCTAAGCATAGAACTGTGAATTAAATAAATTGGAATGAAATATCTGATTTGCTGATGGATTATTTTTAATACAATACAGCTCCAGACCTGTACATATGGATAATATGCATATTAAACAGCTCCAGACCTGTACACATGGATAATATGCACATTAAACAGCTCCAGACCTGTACACATGGATAATATGCATATTAAACAGCTCCAGACCTGTACACATGGATAATATGCATATTAAACAGCTCCAGACCTGTACGCATGGATAATATGCACATTAAACAGCTCCAGACCTGTACACATGGATAATATGCATATTAAACAGCTCCAGACCTGTACACATGGATAATATGCATATTAAACAGCTCCAGACCTGTACGCATGGATAATATGCACATTAAACAGCTCCAGACCTGTACGTATGGATAATATGCATATTAAACAGCTCCAGACCTGTACACATGGATAATATGCATATTAAACAGCTCCAGACCTGTACGCATGGATAATATGCACATTAAACAGCTCCAGACCTGTACGCATGGATAATATGCATATTAAACAGCTTCAGACCTGTACGTATGGATAATATGCATATTAAACAGCTCCAGACCTGTATGCATGGATAATATGCACATTAAACAGCTCCAGACCTGTACACATGGATAATATGCACATTAAACAGCTCCAGACCTGTACGCATGGATAATATGCACATTAAACAGCTCCAGACCTGTACGCATGGATAATATGCATATTAAACAGCTCCAGACCTGTACGCATGGATAATATGCACATTAAACAGCTCCAGACCTGTACGCATGGATAATATGCATATTAAACAGCTCCAGACCTGTACACATGGATAATATGCATATTAAACAGCTCCAGACCTGTACACATGGATAATATGCATATTAAACAGCTCCAGACCTGTACATGGATAATATGCATATTAAACAGCTCCAGACCTGTACGCATGGATAATATGCATATTAAACAGCTCCAGACCTGTACACATAGATAATATGCATATTAAACAGCTGCAGACCTGTACGCATGGATAATATGCATATTAAACAGCTCCAGACCTGTACGTATGGATAATATGCAGATTAAACAGCTCCAGACCTGTACGTATGGATAATATGCATATTAAACAGCTCCAGACCTGTACGCATGGATAATATGCAGATTAAACAGCTCCAGACCTGTACGCATGGATAATATGCACATTAAACAGCTCCAGACCTGTACGCATGGATAATATGCATATTAAACAGCTCCAGACCTGTACGTATGGATAATATGCAGATTAAACAGCTCCAGACCTGTACGCATGGATAATATGCATATTAAACAGCTCCAGACCTGTACGCATGGATAATATGCATATTAAACAGCTCCAGACCTGTACGCATGGATAATATGCATATTAAACAGCTCCAGACCTGTACACATGGATAATATGCATATTAAACAGCTCCAGACCTGTACTGCGTGGATAATATGCATATTAAACAGCTCCAGACCTGTACGCATGGATAATATGCACATTAAACAGCTCCAGACCTGTACGCATGGATAGGGAGGGCATTTTTATTTAGCTCAAGTGAAATGTCTTGAGTAAATTCAAACCACACATGGAAACTCAGCCATTGTAATAGAATTGCAGTACTCTGTCATTCGAAGAGAATTGGAGCATGTTTCCTCTAGTTTTCTATTCTACAGCAGTGATGCTGTGTGACCTGTTCAATTGTAACATCTTGATGTAATAGCCATGCCTGTTTACCTATTTCTCTATAAAGACATTTAAACTGATCTTTTTAACTGGAAATAAAAACAGTTTCAACACAACTTGGAAACATGCAGCCCATAATGTCTTTCTGGAACCACAGATCATTTTTGCTTCAAACATGAATGCGACTTAACAAGCATTGGCAGGTGGCTGTCTGCCACAAGAAGTACTTTTATTTGTGTTACAACAATCGTGTTCCTTGATATTCTGTTTCGAGTTCAAGTTAGACATTCATTGTAAAGAAGCCTTTGTTAGCACAATCATTAAAATCACCTCATTGATTGCAATGGAGAGATGATTGTTTGCACCAGCAGCAGTATAATTGAGAGGTCTTTATATAGTGCCATATAAATGAAATGGACTGCCTCTATCACATCCAACTATAATACGCCTGTTAACACGTTCTGTAATGTATTCATTTTGATTGTATCTATTGCGCCTACAATTAACAACAGAAAATTCTCTATCGCTTGTGACTTGTCCCATCATATTTCTACACAATGCTTTTACAGAGCCATATGAAGCTTTAATAAATGTGTTAACCGGTTTATATGTCAAGCGCTTCTCAGTCATTAACACGGTACAGTCTTTGTTTCGGTCTGCTCCATTAAGTATATGATCATCTTCAAATTGAGCAGCACAGAGCTGGCTGCAGCATCCCACCACAACCACCAGGAGGAGTATCTTCATCATCGTCATCTTTAGCAACACCTGCAACACAGTGAGACACACTGCACATTACAGTGACACACACACACATTACTGTAGTGACACACACACACACAACTGTACAGTGACACACACACATTACTGTAGTGACACACACACACAACTGTACAGTGACACACAAACATTACTGTAGTGACACACAACATTACTGTAGTGACACACACACATTACTGTACAGTGACACACACACACAACTGTACAGTGACACACACACACATTACTGTAGTGACACACACAACTGTACAGTGACACACACACATTACTGTAGTGACACACACACATTGCTGTAGTGACACACACACAACTGTATAGTGACACACACACAACTGTACAGTGACACACACACATTACTGTAGTGACACACACAACTGTACAGTGACACACACACATTACTGTAGTGACACACACAACTGTACAGTGACACACACACATTACTGTAGTGACACACACACATTACTGTAGTGACACACACACAACTGTACAGTGACACACACACACAACTGTACAGTGACACACACACACACATTACTGTAGTGACACACACACACTGTACAGTGACACACACACATTACTGTAGTTACACACACACACACACAACTGTACAGTGACACACACACACATGTACTGTAGTGACACGCACACACAACTGTACAGTGACACACACATTACTGTAGTGACACACACACACAACTGTACAGTGAACACACACATTACTGTAGTGACACACACACACAACTGTACAGTGACACACACACATTACTGTAGTGACACACACACACAACTGTACAGTGAGACACACACATTACTGTAGTGACACACACACACAACTGTACAGTGACACACACATTACTGTAGTGACACACACACACACACACACACTCACACACTACACAGCTGTACAGCACACACATTACTGTAGTGACACACACACACACTGTACAGTGACACACACACATTACTGTAGTGACACACACACACAACTGTACAGTGACACACACATTACTGCAGTGACACACACACACACTGTACAGTGACACACACACATTACTGTAGTGACACACACGCACAACTGTACAGTGAGACACACACATTACTGTAGTGACACACACACACAACTGTACAGTGACACACACACATTACTGTAGTGACACACACACACAACTGTACAGTGACACACACACATTACTGTGTACACACACACACACACACACACACACACATGCACACAAACATTTTAAAACCCAGTAAAGAGTGCATTACAGATGTCAATTCTTGATTAAACAAAGGCATGCATTAGCCTGTCATAGCATCCGTAAACTGCTCCATAGCTCATTACTTTAAGATTCAAGGCATTTGTCTTTCATAGACTTGGTCCTAAACTACAAAACTAAAGTAAAATCAATACAGTACTTACCAAATGGATAAGATCAGCAGACTCTTGTTGAACACAGCCTCTGGTCTCAAGGTATCTTCAGTTCAGGAGCGGGTGGTGATCGAGGTCGAGCTCCATCTTTATACAAAACGTTCAGCCCCAACAACCAATAGGAAGGGTGTCGGGGATGGAACTCTTAGAAATCATTGATCTGTGGTTATGCACTATTTATTTGTTCATCTCATTTTACACTTAGCTGAAGTCTGCTTCACCTCTTATTCTGGCAATTTATTTGCATTAACATTCTTTTCAATTTTGACATAATATGATGTTCACTCCACAATAAAGACTCATAACCAAACCTGCGATATATACATCCATCCATTATCATAACCGCTTAATCCTTTAGAGTCTAACCCAGCAGGCACTGGGCATAAGGTGAGACTACACTCTGGACGGGACGCCAGTCCATCACAGGGCAGCACACACACACACACACACACACACACACACACACACACACGCACGCACACACACACACACACACACACACACACACACATACACACAGACACAAACACACACACGCACACACACACACAGAGGGCCATTTAGAGTGACCAATCAACCTGAACAGCATGTCTTTGGACTGTGGGAGGAATACCATTGTTGATATTTGATTACCTTGTGGTGGTCATGTTTTTTAATCCAGTAACTTACTTTGAACAAATTTAAAACAGGACATTGCCGTAAGTATGTGTGCCAATTTACATGTCAATCGGTTTTAGAGAAGGGTTCACTTTCCTCTCATCCCCACATCTGACACTACAACTAAAGCAGGCATGTGACAGGGTGCAGCCCGTCTGTATTTTTGTATTTCTTTGTGTTTATTATTATAAGTCTTTATTTTCAGTGCATTCCTGAATATGAGTCTCCTTACCTCGGCTACCCTGCCACAGGCACACAGCCAGAGATCAGACAGTTCAGAGGGCTCGGTCAGTCATTAATTTTCATTTCAATATTTGTATGCGATTACCAGTAAATTCTGTTTTGTATTTATTTTATTGGAATCAATATCTTTAAGAGACAAAGGTTACAAGTTTGACATTGATCAAAAAAATTGTGCTGGATTGGCAAATCTGAAAGTTTACTACAGTGAATTTATCATAGTGGTTAACCATGGTCTAGTATAGTAAAGCAGTTAAAACAGTGGAAACCGTGGTACAAGTAAAGTAAAACCACAGTAAAATAAAACCATGGTAAAATTGCTCTCTTTAATAAATGATAAATTCACCATGGTAAACTTTCATAAGGGGTACATCAGAGTCCAGCTTAATAAATAAAAATCCCTATTGAAATTGTAACTAGCTTTTTAACTGTATTTAACAGCTACATTATGATAGCTGTGGGCGACACAGTGATGTAGTGGTTAGCGCTGCTGTCCTACAGCACCAGGGTTCTAGGTTCGAATCCGGCCTCAGGGGTCTGTCTGTGTGCATGTTGTCCCCATGTTCCCATGGGTTTTCTCCCACAGTCCAAAAACATGCTGTTCAAGTTGATTGGGCACTCTAAACTGCCCTCTGTGTGAGTGAGTAAGTGTGTGTGTGAGGTGACCTGTGATGGACTGGCGTCCCGTCCAGGGTGCAGTCCTGCCTTGCATTGCCCTGTGTCTACCGGGTTAGGCTCCGGCTCACCGCAACCCTTTAAAGGATTAAGCGGTTAATGATAATGGATGGATTATAATAGTTGTGATGGCGATGGAGTATCAAATACCCCCCACAATTATTATTATTTATTTCTTAGCAGACGCCCTTATCCAGGGCGACTTACAGTCGAAAGCAAAATACATTTCAAGAGTCACAGTACAATTAATAATACAATTAAGAGCAAGATAATACAATGACTTAGGTTCAAGCAAGTACAAGTATGACAAAATACAATTCAGTAATGGAGCAGATAACAGTGTCAGTGATAGTTACATCAGGATATCAAATACAAAATACTACAGATTAAATAGCACTTGACAGATTACAGTCCTCTAAAGTACAGGATTAAATGCAGTAAAATAGGGGGCAGATAAGAGCAAGTAAAGCGCATTTAAGGAAGGGTGATAAAGTATCCAGAGGGAAAAGAGGAGTTCTAGAGGTGCTGTCTGAAGAGGTGAGTCTTAAGGAGGCGCCGGAAGGTGGTCAGGGACTGGGCATTCCTGACATCTGTAGGAAAGGAAGGTCATTCCACCACTGCAATCAAATCCTATTTTGCTTTTTTTCTTTTACAATTGAATATATTTTAATATTAAATGTATGCTTTTGTATTTTGTTAGTTTCTAAAGTACACTCATTTTCAAGCGAGAGGTTTGGAGTTGAAAAAAGGAAGGAAAAAGTACAAACTATTTTTGGAAAGTCTAGACGGCAGCAGGAGATTGAACGCTTAGTTAGAGAAAGGAGACAGCTGAGGAAGCAATGGAGAAGAGCAGAAGAAAGTCAGAAGGAGGGACTCAATCTCTTACAAAGGGTAATAAAAGATAAGCTTGCAACATTGCGCAGAGCTGAGCGCCTACGGAAACGCTACAAAAAGAAGGAGCGTGCGAGAACTAACTTTTATAAAGACCCATTCAAATTTGTAAAGAAGTTATTCACCAGTGAGAAGAATGGCGCACTAAAAGCATCTAAGTTTGAGCTGGAGAGATATTTGGAGGAAACGCATACAGACTCAAAAAGGCAGGAGCCTATGTCAATTCCTTCAGACATCCCACCTATCAATCCACCAGAATACCAAATGGAGGACTGTGTACCTAAGTGGAAAGAAGTAGAGCAAGCTGTGAAAAAAGCAAGGGCTTCATCATCTCCAGGGCCTAATGGAATTCCATACAGAGTGTACAAGAGTGCTTCAGGAGTTCTACGAATCCTGTGGAAACTGATGAAAGTAGCATGGGAAAAACAGGTTGTACCAAGAGCATGGCGCCGAGCAGGTGGAGTCTTTATACCTAAAGAAAAAGATTCTAGCAGCATCAGTCAGTTTCGCCCTATTTCCCTATTAAACGTAGAAGGCAAGATTTTCTTCAGCATTATTGCTCAGAGATTGTCAACTTACCTATTAAAGAACTGCTTCATTGACACTTCAATACAAAAGCGGGCATTCCAGGTTTCCCAGGATGCTTAGAACACATCAATGTGATCTGGCAACAAATTCAATCAGCTAAAAAGGAGAGGAAGGAGCTCCATGTGACATTCCTGGATTTGGCTAATGCATATGGTTCAGTGCCACATGAACTTCTTTGGGCAGCATTTGATTTTTCAGTGTACCAATGACAATAACAAATCTAGTGAAAGCCTACTTTGGAGATTTGCAATTTAGTTTTTCAACTTCAGAATTCACCACTACATGGCAATGCCTAGAAGTTGGAATAATGGCAGGATGCACCATTTCTCCACTGGCTTTTACCATGGCAATGGAAGTAATCATTAGGGCATCAAAATGGGTAGTGGGAGGAGAGCGCTTGGCTTCTGGAATACGACTACCACCAATTTGAGCATACATGGATGACATGACAACCATGACTACAACAGTAGCCTGCACTAATCGGTTATTGGGCAAATTAACCAATAACATTGAATGGACACAAATGCAATTCAAGCCCACTAAATCAAGGAGCATCTCTATAATTAAACGTAAAGTAGTAGATAAAACGTTCTTCATTAATGGTGAGGCAATACCAACAGTGTCTGAGAAGCCAGTAAAGAGCCTTGGGAGATGGTACGACGGGGATCTAAAGGACACAGTTCGTGTGGGAGAAGTTAGACAACAAGCTCTGGAAGGGTTGAAGAGCATAGACAGCAGCGATTTACCAGGCAAACTAAAACTCTGGTGCTTTCAGTTTGGCCTACTGCCAAGGTTGCTATGGCCACTGACTGTGTACGAGGTTTCTTTGACAACAGTAGGGATGCTGGAAGCTTTAATCAGTTCACACATCAGGAAATGGTAGGGAGTTCCACGCTGCCTCAGCAGAGTGGGACTTTATGGTAAAGGAATACTGCAGCTACCTGTCTCCGCTCTAACCGAGGAGTTTAAGTGCGCCAAGGTCCGACTGGAAATGACATTAGTAGAGTCACACGACAAATGCGTAAGGGAGGCAGCACCTGTGTTGAAAACTGGAAGAAAGTGGGTGGCAAAGAAAGCTGTGGAGGATGCAAAGGCTGCCCTTTGAATTGGTGATATCATGGGGCAAGTTCAGCATGGAAGAGGGGGTCTTGGTCTCAGTTCAGCTCCTCCTACATGGCACAAGGCAGCCCCAGCGCAACGGAGGAGTCAACGAGGTGCAAAAGCAGGAGGAGAGGATGAGGTGTATAAAGGCCATTTCCCAGGGCAAGCAGGGAGAATGGATGAGATGGGAGAGTGTGGAACAACGCAAGATTGGCTGGCAAGACCTATGGTCAATGGAACAGAGCAGGATCAGTTTCCTTATAAGGTCAACATATGATGTTCTCCCATCACCACAGAACCTAAACCTCTGGGTAGGAGAGGATCCTTCATGTCCTTTGTGTTCATCACCTGCAACATTAAGGCACATTTTGACAGGATGTAAGGTGGCTCTTAGCCAAGGACGGTTTACCTGGCGCCATGACCATGTGCTGCGATGTTTGGCCTTAGCATTGGAAGACAAGCGTAACATGACCAATAAGTTGCCACCTGTTCCATCAAAACATTACACACAAAAGACAACATTCCTCCGCCCAGGAGAGCAACCACCAAGAAAAGGTGTTAAAACCAATCCTCGCCCAGGACAACTGGAAGCTGCTAGAGACTGGAAAATGCTGGCAGATGTTGGTCAACGGCTTCTTTTTCCACCTGAGATTGCCACCACAAACCTTCGACCAGATATTGTCTTGTGGTCTGGATCAGCACGCCTTGTTCACCTGGTAGAGTTAACAGTGCCAAGGGAGGATGCTGTAGATGAGGCGTATGAGAGGAAGAAACTGCGATATGCTCAACTAGTCACTGAAGCAGAACAGCGAGGATGGAGAGTCTGGGTTTACCCAGTGGAAGTGGGATGTCGAGGATTTGTGGCACACTCTACAACCCGGTTTCTCAGAGATGTCGGATTCAATGGCCAAGAGTTGCGTCGCACAGTGAAGAACTTATCTGAAGCAGCAGAGAGGAGCAGCAACTGGCTGTGGTTGAGACGGAAAGATTCTGGCTGGGGATCTCAAGCACAATAGAAAGAAAGAAAGGCTGATGTACAGGTAAGTAAGCTGGGCTGAGTTGAGTGGGGGACGGAGGGTGGTGATGCTGGGACGCCAGAATCACCGTCGAGCCCTCTTGAGGTGTCGTGGGCTAGTCGACGAAACACCGAGGATGGAAGGTGCCCACTTGAAGGCCCCAGAGATGTACCCTACTTAGCTCAATCCAGACGGTTGTCATGCTGATGCGCTGGGGAGACCGCACTGTGGTTGATCCCCGGAGCCAGCATCGCAGCCGTTGTGTGTGCTGATGCGCTAGGGAGGCAAAATAAGCTGATCCCTGGAGCCAGCATTACACTTCAGCCATCAGCACCAGACAGAAGGATATCTACATCATCATATGGAAGGAAGCGCAAATGGATGGAGACACATATGGATCACATTAGTTTACTGTGAAGCTACTTCTTAGTTGGTGCTTATCTTGGCGAGAGCCAAGTTCAAATCAGCATGAAGTTTTAACATCTACTCTCATGTAATGGAAATCAGGAAAGCGGCTACACAAGTACAGGTACATGTATTTACTACAAACTATTTAAAAATGTTCCGCACTGAATTATACCTTCACATGGAGAAACAGCAACACAACGTTTATTAAAAACAATTTCTAATGGAAAACATGCTTGAACACAAATAATATATTTTACATTTTTATTTCTCCCTGTAGAAAGGCTTTGAAATATTCTATGTGGAAATAGAGAGAGCTGTTGTAATACATTTGATAAGCAGGTAAAAGCATTTGCATTTGCTTTGGAACACTGACAAGATTCTCAGAAGCCTGGAGATATATCAATGGGTTTAATTGATTGTAGTTTGAGGATTGTATTCATTCAACTGGGATCCTGGATTACATCTCAGTACATTTGAATGGGTGTGTGTTTAATGTTATGAACATGGAAAGCATCAGCCTCTCAGTGTAATCTAACAAAGTAAGGTATTCAATTTATGCAAAACCAAGTTCAACTTTTAATTCAAACTTGGCATGCTGGGAGAATGGACTTTAGCTGAAAAAGCTCTCCATCTCCTCGGTTGCTCTTATAAGAACATAATAAAGTCTAGACCGAGAAAAGGCCACCGATGCTCGCTTTGGTGCCAGCGTGACCAGGTAGAGGAAAAAAACCCTATATGTTAAATAAGGGAAATTAAACCTCTGGGAATCCACGGCAAGACGGATCACCCTTCCTCCAGGCAGCTAGCTATAGGTCTTACAGTGGTCACAGAAAGGTCTCTATATTAGATTTCATTCATGGTAGCATCCCGTCTTTTCTTGAAGGAGCTGAGAGTTTCTGCTTCGACCACTTCTTCTGCTAACCGGTTGTAAGGGTTGGAAGAGCTTCCTTCTCCCTTCAGTTTGAATTTGCTCTTCCTCAGCTTCCAGCCATGGCCCCTGGTTCTGCTTTCTGTGACCTGCGTAAGATACTTCTCAGCACTAACTTTTGACTATTTTAAATACCTCTATTAAGTCACTTGTAACTCTTCTTTTTTGTAGGCTATATAGATTCAGCTCTTTCAGTCTGTCTTCATATTTTGAGCCTGGTATTAACCATGTTGTCCTCATATGTACCCTCTCTAGAACCTTATGTCTCTTTGATCAAGAG
This sequence comes from Acipenser oxyrinchus oxyrinchus, assembly GCA_030684275.1. Lineage (NCBI taxonomy): Eukaryota > Metazoa > Chordata > Actinopteri > Acipenseriformes > Acipenseridae > Acipenser > Acipenser oxyrinchus. Next base: position 10,019,421 of record CM060281.1, on the reverse strand, counting down.
GTTTTGAATTTTCTTTCAGGTGGTTGAGTGTAGTCTACTGTATTACTGCAGGCCAGGGGAAATGGTTTGTGGTAGATATTGTTAAAATCACTGACGTCTTGGAATTCAGTTTAACAAGACAGGAGGTCTAGCTAATGAATCTGTCCTTTTTCTATGTCTATGCCAGTACAGCAATATAAATGTTAGTGCCTAGATGAGAGGAAAACAAACAATCTTCCAATCTGCTTTTAAAACACTCATTTCCAAGTCAGTTGTCATTGATTGGTATTCAGTTGTGAACAAGAGCTGTGGATCTGAGTCACCTTTGAAAATGCACCCCACAATGCATAAAATACTGAGCTAACCCTGTCTGTACCCCTGAGTCACCTTTGAAAATGCACACAGAAATACACACAGAGTACACGCACCTCACACACAGACAGACACACAGAGACACACACACACACACACACACACACACACACACACACTGTACACACACCTCACACACACACACTGTACACACACACACACACACACACACACACACCTCACACACACACACTCACACACACAAACACACACAGTACAGTACACACATCACACACACAGACTGTACACACACTCACACACACACACACACACACACTGTACACACACACTCACACACACAAACACACACAGTACAGTACACACACTCACACACACACACTGTACACACACACACACACACACACACACACACTCACACTGTACACACACACACACACACACACACACACATCACACACACACACACACACACACACACACACAGTACAGTACACCACACACACACACACACTGTACACACACTCACACACACACACAGTACAGTACACTCACACACACACACACAGTACAGTACACACACACACACACACACACACACACACACACACACAGTACAGTACACACACACACACACACAGTACAGTACACCACACACACACACACAGTGCAGTACACCACACACACACACACACACAGTACACACACACACACACACACACACAGTACAGTACACCTCACACACAACACACACAGTACAGTACACACTCACACACACACACACACACAGTACAGTACACACACACACACACACACACACACACACAGAGTACAGTACACACACACACACACACAGTACAAACACCTCACACACACACACACACTGTACAAACACCTCACACACACACACACTGTACACACACCACACACACACACACACACACAGTACAGTACACACACACACACACAGTATAGTACACCTCACACACAGACACACACACACACACACACTCTAGGCCTACAGTAACTGAAATGGTTTAAAGTCAGGATATCACAGTGAGAAGGGAAGAGGTTCATGTCACAAACGCACACCTGATTCCCCGGACACAGAAACCTTTAGGGACTCACGATCAGACAGCATGGAAAATAACTGAGCTCACACAGAGACCTTTAGGACTACGATCAGACAGCATGGAAAATAACTGAGCTCACACGAGACCTTTAGGGACCACGATCAGACAGCATGGAAAATAACTGAGCTCACACAGAGACCTTTAGGGACTACGATCAGACAGCATGGAAAATAACTGAGCTCACACAGAGACCTTTAGGGACTACGATCAGACAGCATGGAAAATAACTGAGCTCACACAGAGACCTTTAGGGACTACGATCAGACAGCATGGAAAATAACTGAGCTCACACAGAGACCTTTAGGACTACGATCAGACAGCATGGAAAATAACTGAGCTCACACAGAGACCTTTAGGGACTACGATCAGACAGCATGGAAAATAACTGCGCCACACAGAGACCTTTAGGACTACGATCAGACAGCATGGAAAATAACTGAGCTCAGCCCACTGCTCTGCCTCTCCACACTGGGAGCACAACTGCACGCCTTTTACAGTGGGGTGTGTCTTCCTGATAAACTCTGGTCAATGTGTTTTTACCACATAGGACTTTTTTTAATTTAAATATTTTTTTCACAAATAAATATTTTAAAATATTTAAAATGTAGTAAAATGGTTGAAATGAACTTCAGACTGCTGTGTTGATGGCAGCAGGTGTAACCGTTCTGAGGAGAGGCTGTGTGACAGGTTCTTGCTCGTGTCACGTGTGTGGGTCACCACTGCTTAAGCAACACAGAGAAACAATGGGGTGGAGTTGAAACACCAGCACAGGCGCGCAGAATTTATTAACAAAACAGAAACAAAAGTAAAGATGGTCATGTGACGTTACCAGCCATGGTAACACACAGAGGACACATACAGCAAGCTGTACAAAAATACAAAATAAAACACAGTACAAAAACTACAAATAAAAGGGCAAGCTGCTTAGCCTTATAAAATGAGGCGTCCTGCTCCAGGAACCGCTATACTACGTAACCCTCGCTTATACATCACATGGGATCACAATCCCTAACTAACCTACTGACGAGCCAGTATTCATACAACGACTCGTGCTGCTTCATACAGCCTTGGCTGGCATTGCCTTCACAAGCACCGCTTGCAGTCTCAGGGTTGGCGAGCGGTCGCTCCTGCAGAGCAGACCCCTCCTCCCGAGTATACGCCGCCCCTCTGGCATGGCGTTGCAGTCGCCGACCCATCTCCCCGGATGCTTTTAAACTGACAGACACTGATCAAAACCCACCCACCTGCTGATTGAAGACCAGCACAGCCAATCACTTGCTGCCCTTCCTCAACCAGGCAGGCAGCAAGTCTCAATCGAGTGCCTGTCAGTAAACAATAATTTAATCAAAGAAATCAACTCCAAAATGATAAACACAAACCCATTTCCCACACAAACTATACCAACACTAATTAATAAGTGCAGGGCACCGCCCTGCTACAGGCTTTAACATGGATATTGTTGTTGTTGTTATTATTATAATATATTCAATATGTGTGTTATTGAGGAGAGGCTTGTAACAGGCCAAAGAGTATGCCTGTCCCTTTAAGAACCTGTGCGCAACACTGCCTTTAAAAAAAGGAACACAGAGTGTGTTTATGGCAGGCCAACCACTGCTAAGAAGGAATTGAGGGAAAATTCAAAAGGAAAACAGAAGCAAGCTTATTCTCGGACCTGAAAACCAAACAAAACAAAATAAAAGGATTCTCTTTTTCGCTGGTTTCGTGTTTATTTGATGTTAGTTTTGGTTTCAGTGGGTTTAAAGGAACGACTTGGTTTTTGTTTTGTAAAAAGAAAGTGACTTATTTTGTGTATAGTTTAAAACACTTGGAAACTATATATATATATATATATATATATAGCACTAACCAAAACAACAGGGTGATATGATGTGAACAACTACTAATAAGGTAAGCTGAACACCTTCGTTTTTGTAGCTACTTTAAATTGCGAATGTTTGTTCTTTTCTGTGTATATGTGTGCGGGATGTCTTGCTGTCCAGCTAACACGGAATCTGGCTGCTGGCCAGACACAGTCGACCGGCCACAGGCTGTAACAGAGATTCAGTCCAGGCCCAGGACGAGGAAACCTTTGGCACTTCCATTCCATTCCACTGCAGGATTTTTGATTCAACAGCAACTGATGACTTCGAAACAGAAAACTCCCCTAGAATCCACGTGATGCGCAAGCTCGCTACGCATAGCAACCAGAGACCGCCAGCTCACTACGCATAGCAACCAGAGACCGCCAGCTCACTACACATAGCAACCAGAGACAGCCAGCTCACTACACATAGCAACCAGAGACCGCCAGCTTTCGCACACATAGCAACCAGAGACGGCCAGCTCACTACACATAGCAACCAGAGACCGCCAGCTCAGCACACATAGCAACCAGAGACAGCCAGCTCACTACACATAGCAACCAGAGACCGCAAGCTCGCTACACATAGCAACCAGAGACGCCAGCTCACTACACATAGCAACCAGAGACCGCAAGCTCGCTACACATAGCAACCAGAGACGGCCAGCTCACTACACATAGCAACCAGAGACCGCCAGCTCACTACACATAGCAACCAGAGACCGCCAGCTCACTACACATAGCAACCAGAGACCGCCAGCTCGCTACACATAGCAACCAGAGACGCTGGGGTTGGATTGCCGTGGTGGCGCCCGCCATAGGCTTGTACTGCAAAGATAACAGCGCCCGGCTAAAGCGCCACCTGCAGGATCGCGGGATGTCTGTCCACAGCTACAGAAAGGAGGGCTTGGTTAAGCTTGCAAAAGCAGCAAAACCAGAAAACCTGAAAACCAGAAAAATGCCCTTCGAGACGAAAGCAGCTACTTAAGTCGTCGCTTTCACCATTCTGAAGCTCCGCCTTCTGGTGTTTTTGACAAATAGTGTCGCTGCCAAATAGTGTCACCTGGCAGCATTTGGCACTATTAGTGCCAAATAGTGTCTCGAGCACCAATGTGTCTCATTGAAGATTATGACAATGTGCAACACCTTGTATAACCATCTCGTGACGGGTGCCACCCTCCTGCATATTCATTTATGTATGTGTTGTATTTCATTTGTAAGTGTATTATTATTATTATTATTATTATTATTATTATTATTATTATTATTATATGTTATTGTTGTTTGAGACTGGTGAAAAGCTTGTGGGAATGTAGCTGGAGTCTTAATAAGGTAATTGTTTAATGGGTAACTAATGCTCCAGCCACAGTATAAAAAACCCACTCCGGGTTCAGAGCAAAAGAGGAGAGAGAGCGACAGCGACAGGGTGAGGGGTGAGGGTGAGGGGAGGGTGAGGGTGAGGGTGAGGTGAGGTGAGGGTGAGGGTGAGGGTGAGGGTGAGAGGGTGAGGGTGGGGAGAGGGAGAGGGCGAGGATGAGGGTGAGCCAGACCAAATTTCACCAGTCAAATCGAACATGCTTTTAGGGAAAGCATTAACATTGTGTAGTATTTTACTTGCCCAGTGTGCCTTTATTTTGCATTTTGTTCAAACTGTCTATTTTGTTTAATAAAAGCTGAGCGTCATTGCGCCTCAGTTTACCCCGTACATTGTGTTTTTGTTTTATTTCCTGGTCTGACGTCACCACTGCAGCCCCTCACTGTCACACCATCATATTGATTTGATATATCAAAGAACATTTCAGTGTCACACCATCATATTGATTTGATATATCAAAGAACATTGTACTGTTAATTATTGTATTTGCTTCTTTAGCATAGCAGAATACTGTCTACATTTACGTTTTCAGTATTAATCATGTGGTGAGGATGCAAACAATTGTTCTCACTGACACTTTAAAATATATAATTTTATTTTAAAAATATTCTAAAGTAAAAATCTATCTATTAATCATATAATGAGATACCAAGCATCAGGCTCTTATACAGCGCGTTACAGAGACGCGGGAAGCAGAGCTTTATTTTATGAAAGAGCAGTGGGCTCTATTCATCAAAGTGTCGGTTTCAAAAATCGTTATTATGAACAGATTAAGAACGGTTTGTGAGTCATCAAATGTGGAACTGAGTGACGTCATGGCATGTCAAATAGCGACTGTTTTCCACAATCCAACAAATCCTAAAAACGACAGTTTCCTAATTTGCATATCATTGCCTATGCAAGTGGGAAAATGGAAGCGATTCATCAAACATTTTTGTTCAAAGAAGGACTGTTTTTTTCTGTCCGAGTTAACACCACGTTGCAGCTGTTCTTAACACGGACCGAACATGGACGGGGCTGTGGTGTTGGCAGAAAATGCCAGTGCAAAATGCATTTACAATTGTAGCCCTCGCAGCCTATGACCTTATACAACACAATGCTGCTATACAACAGGATAACCAGGGTCAGCAAAGGCAAATAAGTAATTATTAAATGTGTTTTTTTTATTTTTAAATACTTATTATGCATACAGTAGTATATATATATATATATATATATATATATATATATATATATATATATATATATATATATATATATATATATATATATATATGAGGGTGATGCAAGTTATGGACTGACAAGAAATGTAATAGAAAGAACATTTGGTTTGCTGAAGATGTACTTCGATGTCTCAAGTACATCTGGAGGTGCATTACAGTATGCACTCTAACAGAGTGTGTGACATCATTGTGGCATGCTGCATCTTGCACAACATTGTTGTGCAAAGACAAATCCTGAGGATTTCGAGGAGGAGCCCTGTGAACAGCAACCTCATGAACCACAGGTAGCAGATCATCCTGCATTGCCCGAATATAGGCAGGGGCAGGTTGTCCGTAACAGGATAGTCCAGAATTTATTTTATGTGTAATGACTGTAGTTTAATTGTCATTAACATTGTGTTTATATTAAATTAACAATGTGTGTAGAGTAAATATATCATTTACAAATGTTGAACAGATGTATCATTTTGTACTTCCTTGTGTAAAAGCACTTGACATTTGTTTAGATTTTATTTTGCTTATTCAATGCTCAACTATATATTTAAATAACAAAAACACTTGATCCAGCTAATAATTCATTATAACCTACTAATTGATATGAAATAATAACACATATGTCCCATTGAAAAGAGAAAAAACATTTATAGCTTCTGTTTTCATTAATACGTTATAAAATCATTAAACAATTTTTGTGCCTGGTTGATCTTGATGTCCTCCTAGTAGCCACAGATTTAAGGGTTCCTTTCGAGGACATAGAGGAGGAAGAAGAAAGAGAATCTTGTGTCCCAGCAGAGAAGGAAGGAGTCACTGCAGACACAGGAGCAGACACAGAGAGAATAGGAGCAGACCCAGAGGTGAGAGGAGCAGACATAGAGGGAGAGGAGCAGACCAGAGAGAGAGGAGCAGACCCAGAGAGGAGAGGAGCAGACAGAGAGAGAGAGGAGCAGACCCAGAGGTGAGAGGAGCAGACACAGAGGGAGAGGAGCAGACCCAGAGGGGAGAGGAGCAGACCCAGAGGGGAGAGGAGCAGACACAGAGGGGAGAGGGGCAGACACAGAGAGGAGAGGAGCAGACCAGAGGGAGAGGAGCAGACCCAGAGGGAGAGGAGCAGACACAGAGGGAGAGGGCAGACACAGAGGGGAACACAACCACAACCCTCCGTCAAGAGTCCAGAACCCCTAACCACTACTCCACACTGCTGTCCCTATTTACAATTGGCATTGTACAAAACCTTGTTTTTAGGATTTATTTTATTATCGCACACTGGGGTAATTTTAATCAACTACTTTAACGTGTTTATTATAATTGAACTCTGAACTTTACTGACAACCGATAGCCTGAGCAGACAGTGAGACACTCATCATACCTGTACATTTGAGCAGATTCTACATAGCCTATGGAACACGACCGTTTAATAAGTATTACTAATTTCTGTTTGTGAAACAAAACTTTTCATTAACATGTCAAACTGTTCAAAGAAAAACTGCAGACTAATCCGTGGCTTCTGTAAGAAACTGTTCAATACTGTACTTTGCTGGCTTCCCAAAGAGATCTTGTCCGTATATCTTCTTAAACTTGTTTGTTGGTTTTGAAACAATTTGGGGTATTTACACTCAGTTAAAAACATGATATGAAATGCTTAGTGACACTTTTTGGCAAAAGATGGAGGAAAAAATATTCTAAGCATGCGCAGATGAATTGGCATGACTACGCGTGTTTCTGACTACAAATGAGACGCTATTCTTCCCATGAGACTCTTGTGCACAACGCCGGGTTCTTGACTGCGTGGAGCCCCGCGCACTCCTGACGGTTTTACAGCACTCGTTTCCAATTCTTGTAACTGAAAACAGGCTAATTGAGTTTGACAGCCTGTGTTTAAACCCTACTTATAGGTGACACTCAAACTGAAGTGTGACTGATTGACCACACTGTGACCACTTATTCTACCTAGGGCTCATCGCCACGGCTTCTCAGCAAACGAGTTTTGCATATCGACTTTGTTCACAAAAAGCCTGTTCTTCACATAGCTGTCGATGGAGCAGTCCACACACCTCTTTAATGTTTTAATTTGCATTTTGCATGTTTTATCAGAAAGGTTTGTGGGCTTTTCTTTATCTGAAGGCTGTGTGAAGAACAGGCTTTTTGTGAACAGAGTCGATATGCGTTTGCTGAAGCTCCTGTAATGAGCCCTTGGTAGAGAGGGATTCACATTCAGTTTGAGCCTCCCATCTACAGAGGTGTTTTGGACGTGCATCCCTAAAAGAGAGAGACAACCCCTGATGTAGCAGATTTTATATTACATATAACCTTTATTAATGCTTCATAAATTCATTACTAAGACTCTATTAAATATTTATAGCATGTTAGTAAAACATCAACGCAGTTTTTCTCAATTGTGGAAACACAATTTTTAAACTTCTACCACAGTTACCAAAACAGTTAACGCAAAAACAAAAACTATCTGCTCAATTACTTCATGCAGAGGAGCAGACACAGAGAGAATAGGAGCAGACCCAGAGGTGAGAGGAGCAGACATAGAGGGGAGAGGAGCAGACCCAGAGGGGAGAGGAGCAGACCCAGAGGGGAGAGGAGCAGACCCAGAGAGAGAGAGAAGCAGATCATAGAGGGGAGAGGAGCAGACCCAGAGGGGAGAGGAGCAGACACAGAGGGGAGAGGAGCAGACACAGAGAGGAGAGGAGCAGACCTAGAGGGAGAGGAGCAGACCCAGAGGGGAGAGGAGCAGACACAGAGGGAGAGGGGCAGACACAGAGAGGAAACACAACCACAACCCTCCGGTCAAGAGTCCAGAACCCCTAACCACTACTCCACACTGCTGCCCTATTTACAATTGGCATTGTACAAGGAGTACAGCTCATTGCAGGGATATGAGAGGGAATAGGGGATATAAATGTAGACACAAAGGCAATCTTTCCATCAGAGCCTCCAGACACCTGGCAGTTCTGTCCAGGTTCCTGACTACAGCTGTCATGTGCACCTCTTGCCTTTCTAGGTGGGACAGCAGCTGCTGATTGGACACCTGCTGTACATTTTGGAAGGCAGACAATAACTGAGGGGATCATTGTTGGGGTGAGGGAACTAACAGGAGGAACACAGTGCTCTGGGACAGGGGGGTAGCAGGACTCGGAGCTGTAAAGGGTGTAGTGGGTGGAGTATTTACAGGGGAATTGAGTTCAAGGTCTGTGGCTGGGGTTGTGGGGTTTGCTGCCCTGATAATACCTCCTCAGGATCTGTGTTCTGCACAGCCAATGCCGGTTCTATATCCAAACAATGACAAAATGTGTTACTTTAAACACTGCAATGCGTTCCAATGTGCTTTATCAGTAGTTAAACATTTCAAATGTAACTTTATGAGAAGGGTAACTACTGACAGCTGTTCAGCTGTAGTGGGCTGAAAAGATAATGACAATAATAAGTGATATGTATAGAGTTGTAGTTGGAAGTATGCACACACTCTATTTGCAACAATGGTACAACAATTAGTCTTCAACACACTTAAAAGACATGTTATTGTTGTGTAAGTATAGTTTACAGAGAACAACTTACACTTCATACAATGGTTAATGACTTTTGGAAAATAGTGCATGAATACTTAATACAACTACTGCATACACACACACACACACACATACACACACACACACACACACACACACACACATTCACACACACACACACATTCACACACACACACACATTCACACACACACACACACACACACACACACACACATTCACACACACACACACATCACACACACACACACACACACACACACATTCACACACACACACACATTCACACACACACACACACATTCACACACACACACACATTCACACACACACACACACACACATCACACACACATCACACACATTCACACACACACACACACACACATTCACACACACACACACATTCACACACACACACACACACACACACACACACACACACACACACACACACACACACATTCACACACACACACCCACACATTCACACACACACACACACACACACACACATTCACACACACACACACCCACACACACACACACACACACACACACACACACACACACACACACACACACATTCACACACACACACACACACACACACACACACACACACACACACACACACACATTCACACACACACACACACACACACACACACACATACACACACATTCACACACACACACACACACACATTCACACACACACACACACATACACACACACACACACACACACACACACACACACACATACACACACACACATTCACACACACACACACACACACACACACACACACACACACACACACACACACACACACACACACACACACACACACACACACACACACACACACACATTGAAGCACACACACAGAGTTTCATACGGGAAAACAAATGTTAGTTATTCTGATGTGTTTTCTTTTCTCCTGAAAAATCGCAGCGATTTAACAGGAAACAGGGGCAGTAATAACATCTACCCTGACTCAAATTAAACATTTAAACAGTCTTCCGAGACACACGCTGATATAGTAAAATAGTGAATCTGTAATATTTGCGGTTCGGTGACCATCAGCATCATAATTTAACCTTGCAGATTGTTGCAGCAAAGTTTACCAGTATTGATGTCCCATGCAATCGGTTCATGCTTCACTATTGGTTTAGTGCGTCTTTTTCACCTTATTCCACAATTCGTGAATCGACTTTGCTCCCTTTTTCTTTGGATTGTCCTGTCTCGTAGGTGGTCCGTAGGTAACCCTTATTTTAATTTATGCATGGAAATCCGACAGAAAAGGCTTCACGACTGTCGGATTTTCGAACTGCAAGTTTGACGAATCGCTCGATGATTTCAGGAAAAGGTGTAAACAAGGAATTGTCGGAAATATTTCTTAAAAGTTCTAAACACCGACACTTTGATGAATAGAGCCCAGCGTTCTTGTAAAATTCATTTGTATCTGTTTTTACATCCTTCACGAGTTTAGCCTGCAGTGCACACTACTGTATCAAAGAAAGAAGTAGACCTTTTCACAGTCCACTTTTCTTGGTGCGTCTACTAAAATATATTTTGCTGGTGACTCTTCAATACGTCCTTCCATTGTCCAGCCTTGTCTACGCTTTTCAAATTGATTTGCATTTTTCAATTTATTTATTTATTTTTAAAGAACAAGTGCTGTGTACCAAAATAATCCAAATAAAGAAGAAAAATGTAATATAGGCACATCAAAATGTGAATGAATATAAAATCAATTATCACGACGTTTCAGACTAGAAGTCCTTCAGCTTGCTTATATTATAAATTACTCAAATGTAGGACAAATCTTAAAAACAACATTTAAACCTCTTTCAATGTTTGATCGAAGCTGCGATCATCGTCAGGACTCTGCTGTAAAACAAAGTGGACACAAAAACGTTGCTTTATACACAGTGACAACTCCTGCATTCAATGAGTCTAATAACTTAATGTTTGTGTTATTTCAATGATCTTAATAACAGTGCAGATTTTCAGAACTGCATTGGATGGTTTGTGTGGACGGTACCTTCCTTTTTAATTAAAAGGGTTTCCCAATCGACGATATCTATTCAGTATCGCTTCCGAGCAAACGTTGCGGTTTTTAAACCTTGTTTTTAGGATTTATTTTATTATCGCACACTGGGGTAATTTTAATCAACTACTTTTAACGTGTTTATTATAATTGAACTCTGAACTTTACGACAACCGATAGCCCAGCAGACAGTGAGACACTCATCATACCTGTACATTTGAGCAGATTCACATAGCCTATGGAACACGACCGTTTTAATAAGTATTACTAATTCTCTGTTTGTGAAACAAAACTTTTCATTAACATGTCAAACTGTTCAAAGAAAAACTGCAGACTAATCCGGTGGCTTCTGTAAGAAACTGTTCAATACTGTACTTTGCTGGCTTCCAAAGAGATCTTGTCCGTATATCTTCTTAAACTTGTTTGTTGGTTTTGAAACAATTTGGGGGTATTTACACTCAGTTAAAACATGATATGAAATGCGAGTGACACTTTTGGCAAAGATGGAGGAAAAAATATTCTAAGCATGCGCAGATGAATTGGCATGACTGCGCGTGTTTTCTGACTACAAATGAGACGCTATTCTTCCCATGAGACTCTTGTGCACAACGCCGGGTTCTGACTGCGTGGAGCCCCGCGCACTCCTGACGGTTTTACAGCACTCGTTTCCAATTCTTGTAACTGAAAACAGGCTAATTCAGTTTGACAGCCCTGTGTTTAAACCCTGCTTATAGGCGGCACTCAAACTGAAGTGTGACTGATTGAACACACTGTCACCACTTATCTACCAAGGGCTCATCGCCACGGCTTCAGCAAACACAGTTTTGCATATCGACTCTGTTCACAAAAGCCTGTTCTTCACACAGCCGTCGATGGGAGCAGTCCACACACCTCTTTAATATTTTAATTTGCATTTTGCATGTTTTATCTGGAAGGTGTGTGGGCTTTTCTCTTATCTGAAGGCTGTGTGAAGAACAGGCTTTTGTGAACAGAGTCGATATGCGTTTGCTGAAGCCCTGTAATGAGCCCTTGGTAGAGAGGGATTCACACTTCAGTTTGAGCCTCATCTACAGAGGTGTTTTGGACGTGCATCCCTAAAAGAGAGAGACAACCCCGATGTAGCAGATTTTATATTACATATAATCCTTTATTAATGCTTCATAAATTCATTACTAAGACTCTATTAAATATTTATAGCATGTTAGTAAAACATCAACGCAGTTTTTCTCAATTGTGGAAACACAATTTTTAAACTTCTACCACAGTTACCAAAACAGTTAACGCAAAACCAAAACTATCTGCTCAATTACTTCATGCATTTGCAAACATTATGTTTCCATTTCAAATTGTATTATACATCTTGCGTAACTAAATGTTAGCACCAAATCATGAAATAATTCAAGAATAATTTGAGAGAGCTGCTTGTCTTGAATCCTGCCTTTGCGGATTTTGCCTGGGAGTCCCCAGTGTGCAGGCAGCTGCGGCTTTCCTGTATTTCTTAAGTGTTTCTTACATGTTTTTTACGTTTTCAAATCGTATGGCCGTAAGATGAAAATCTTACGGGCAAATCTGTAGCAATTAGTGCAGAACCTATTGTTGTTTGTTACTGTGTTCCTGGGCGGAGGCATTAGGCGTCACTGCACTAACATGAGCAAGAACAGAGTAGAAAGGGACCAAAGAGTCCTGTGTAATAAAATCTAAGTTGTTTTGTGTTTAAAGTCCCATTTTTGCTGAACTCCTTGAACTCTTCTGCTGTGTATTGTGGTCCATTGTCAGAGTACAGAGTGTCTGGAATCCCATATCTTGCAAAGTGTGCTTTTAGCTTCTGTACAATTGTGCTGGATTTCGTGTTCTCCAGGAAGTCACCTTCCCAAAAGTTGGAGTAGTAGTCAATGGTAATCATATAGTCCTTCTCGTTGACTGCAAAAGATCTGTTCCCACTGCTTCCCAGGGTCTACTTGGTGCTTCGTGTGATTTTAAAGTTTCCTTTGCTGCTTGATTCCCTGTGCACTGCACACACTGCATTGCTCCATGTATGTTTTCAGCTGTGCATTCATGCCTGGCCAATAGATACTCTCACGTGCTCTTCTTAGGCATCCTTCTATTCCAATGTGTGAGGAGTGGACCCTTCGCATAATATATGCTCTGAGAGAAGCTGGTATAACTACACGCTCACCCCTGAAGACAATTCCATTTTGTACGCTTAGCTCATCTCTGCTATGGAAAAACACTGTTGCTTCCCGAGGTACGTGTTCTTTAGTGTCCGCCAACCTTGTAGGATCACTTTCTTTAACACCTGAAGATCCTTGTCCTGCTCTGTTGCTTTTTGTATGGCCTTTAGCCTCTCGTCGGAGATGGGCAAGTAGAGCACCATGTTAATGGATTCAATTTCAGTTTCTACTGGATGTTTTGAGCTGGAGTCTGGTAGGTATGCCCTGCTTAGCGTGTCTGCCAGTAGTAAATGTCTTCCTGAGTAGTATCCGAGTCTGACACCATATCTCTGCAGCCTCAGTAGCATCCACTGTAGTCGTTTGGGTGCACAAAGGAGGGGTTTCCTTATTATACTCTCTAGTGGTTTGTGATCAGACTGTACTTCTACCGTGCGTCCATATGTGAACTGATGAAATCTCTCTATTCCAAACAGTACTGCCAACAGCTCCTTTTCTATCTGAGCATAGCCTTGTTCTGTATCTGCCAGGGCTCTGCTTGCGTATGCAATTGGCTGTCCCGACTTCATGAGTGCCGCCCCCAATCCAGTTTCTGATGCATCACATTGCAAAACAAGCTGTTCTTCTGGGTTGTAGTATTTTAGTACTGGAGTTTTTGCAATTGTGTCTTTTATTTTCTCAAAGGCCTCTTCATGCCAATCAGTCCACTCCCACAATACGCCTTTGTGTGTCAGTTGTCTCAGAGGTTCGCACATCTCTGACAGGTGTTCACAAAATTTTGCTAGGTAGTTCACCATACCCAGGAATCGTTGTACTCCCGAATGTCTGTTGGTCTGGGCATCTGCCTAATGGCATTGACCTTCTCCGGATCGACTTTCAGACCCTGTGATGTCAAGAGGTGTCCAATATATGGCACTTCTTTCAGCCTGAGCTGAAATTTCTCTGGGTTTAGCTTCACATTGCATTCTCTGCACCTTTCCAGGAGCTTTCTCAATTTATCGTCATGGTCTTGTGCAGCTACTATATCATTGTTTCCTTCCCCAACAATAAGGATATCATCAGCTATGATTTTGATTCCTGGCACCCCCTCTAACATTGGTTTAGTTTTCTCTGAAAGACCTCAGGTGCAGGACTGATTCCCATCGGCATGCGCAACCAACGATAATGTCCAAATGGAGTTGCAAAAGTGGTGAGATAGCTTGACTCTTCTTCTAATTCAATGTGCCAAAACCCATTCTTAACATCACACACTGAGAAAACTCTTGCTTTTGCCAGATCCTGCAAGACGTCATCAATGGTTGGAAGAGGGTAATGGCTTCTTTTGCTTTGTTTAGTGGCTTAGGGTCTATGCATATCCTTAAGTTTCCTGAGGGTTTATTCACAACCAATAAACTGCTGATCCAGTCTGTGCATTTCTCAGCTGGAGCTATGATTTCATGTTCTTGCAGTCTAGCCAGTTCCTTCTTCAGTGGTTTTGACAGCGCCACCGGTACTCTTCTCTTTGGTAGTTTCACAGGCTCTACACTATCATCTACTTCTAGCTTGAGTTTTCCCCTGAGTCGTCCTTCCCCTTGGAATACATCTGCAAACTCTTGTCGGATTGATTCCATGCTCCACGAGTTAATGTCTCTGTTGCTGGTGGATTTATCAACTGCTAGAATGTTTTGGTGCTGTACTGTTATTAACTCCATAGCCTGTATGGCTTTGCTGCCTAGCAGTGGTCTGAGAACATTATTGTTGACAACAATGAATTCCAGCCTATACGCTTTTTGTTGCGTGGATTTCTTAACTTAAGTTTGCATTTTCCAACAGGCTTCAGTGTGCTTTTATTATACATTACTAACACTTGCTTGCAGTTTTCTAGGTGGATGTCTCTTGTTTGGAGGGTCTCTGGGATTACATTGCAGCTAGCACCACAGTCAAGTTGAAATTGAACTGGTTGTTTGTTCAGTAACATGGTTGCAAACAGTGCTGCGTGAGGCTGTAGTGTTGACGCTTGTACTGCATTGATGCTCTCTGATTCCAGCTCCAAGGTTACACGTAGGATATCCTCGCCACTGTCTGACTCAGTTGAAACATTCTCCAATGCTAACACTTTTTGCTTTCTCCTGCTAATGCTACTTCTACATTTGCTAATAAAATGGTTCCACTTGCCACAACCCTTGCATTGCTGGCCATATGCTGGGCATTTTTCTTTTTCCTCTCATGTCTTCTTCCACAGTAGTTGCATTGTATTAAATTAGCGTCATTTGGTGTGGGTCTTTTTGTCTCATTGTTTCCTTTTGTGTAACTGCATGTATCTGTGTAGACCCCGTTCTTCAATTGCTTTTGTTCTTTCTTTGGATAATTCTGCAGCTCTCCCAATCTGTAATCTATAAATTTACTATAAATTTAATATAAATTTAATCTATAGATTTACTCCTGGAGGGGTAGCCTTATTATCACGTAGTGTGAAAATCTTCATGCTAAACACTGATATTTCACTTGTAACTTGTTTGTTTTATTGTTCCTCCTACTACCCTAGGAATTAATAGTATCTAAAATAAAAAATACATCAATTTACCAAAACAGTGAAAATGGATATAGAGCATTTTGGAATGAAGCTCTTCGATAGTAAGTTGCCCTGGATAAGGGCATCTGTTAAGAAATGAAACTAATAATAATATGTGTTTTTTTATTTTGATACTATTATTAATTCCTATGTTCGTAGGAACAATAAAATAAACAAGTTACAAGTGAAATATCGCAGTGTTTCGCATGAAGATAAACTCAAATAAAAGTAGTTTGATTGATAGACTGATATTACAAAACTATTAGAAAAATAAAACAGCAAATAAAACAAATTCAATGAATTTCAAAAGCACTTTTAATAAGAATAATAAAATAGTCCCTGTTTCCCATTAATAACTGCAGAACAACATTAACAATGACATTCGAACAGATCATCAGACAGTGTTATTGATGTTAAAATTCACTTCATAACAAGCTAATGTTATTCAAAATAGTGTTGGATATGATAGGATAGGGGGGGCTCTCCAGGACCAGGGTTGGAGATGTATTAGATAGGATAGGGGGCTCTCCAGGACCAGGGTTGCAGATGTATTAGATAGGATAGGGGGCTCTCCAGGACCAGGGTTGGAGATATATTAGATAGGATTGGGGGCTCTCCAGGACCAGGGTTGGAGATGTATTAGATAGGATAGGGGGCTCTCCAGGACCAGGGTTGGAGATGCATTAGATAGGATAGGGGCTCTCCAGGACCAGGGTTGGAGATGTATTAGATAGGATAGGGGGGCTCTCCAGGACCATGGTTGCAGATGTATTAGATAGAATAGGGGGCTCTCCAGGACCAGGGTTGGAGATATATTAGATAGGATAGGGGGGCTCTCCAGGACCAGGGTTGGAGATATATTAGATAGGATAGGGGGCTCTCCAGACCAGGGTTGGAGATGTATTAGATAGGTTAGGAGGGCTCTCCAGGACCAGGGTTGGAGATATATTAGATAGGATAGGGGCTCTCCAGGACCAGGGTTGGAGATGTATTAGATAGGTTAGGAGGGCTCTCCAGGACCAGGGTTGGAGATATATTAGATAGGATAGGGGGCTCTCCAGGACCAGGGTTGGAGATGTATTAGATAGGTTAGGAGGGGCTCTCCAGGACCAGGATTGGAGACACACTGTATCAGATAGGATCGGAGAGGGGTTCCAGTTCTATTGGAATCAGATACAGTAGTTTTGTACTTTGTTGCCAATTTAATTTACTGTAATAAACTGCAGTAAACCAAAGTACAGCACATGTAAATTATTAGCACTGCAATAACTCTCTGTGTCTCTCTCTCTCTCTCTCTCTCTCCTCCCTCTACCTCTCTCTACTCTCTCCTCTCTCTCCACTCTCTCCTCTTAATTTCAATTCAATTTCAAATGCTTTATTGGCATGACAAGTGTTCCAGTATTTCCATAGCTTCAACAGGTTTTTTAAAAATTTTTTACAGAATACAGAAAACAATATTAACAATACAAATAATAATAATAATAATAATAATAATAATAATAATAATAATAATAATAAACAGCACATAAACAGTCCTCTTTTCTCTCTCTCTCTCTCTCTCTCTCTCTCTCTCTCTCTCTCTCTCTCTCTCTCGCTGAGGTTTGTGGGATTGTGGGAGGGGCTTGTGAGGTGTTTGAGGAAGCTGGAGGTTTGTAGGAGGAAGGTTTGTTTGAATTGAATTAATCCTTTAAATTATTATCCCGACAGTGCTGTATCGGTGGAGGAATGTTTGCTTGCTGTGAGTGAGGTAGTTGGAGAAGATAAAATAAGATCAGCATCACGTATGAACAAACGATTAGTTATTTTTTAGTGATACTCAAGATGTAGACACACTGGTTCAGGAGGGGTTTGTGGTGAGGGGAGTCTGGTGATGGTGTCCCCGTTAGCTACCCCAATAACTAAAATCACTCTGTCCAATGTCCCACCGTTTTAAAAAATGAACTGTTAGAAAAAGAACTAATGAGATACGGGAAGTTAATGTCTCCGATTCGGTTTGTACCTTTGGGATGTAAGGATCCCAAATTAAAACATGTATTGTCTTTAGAAGGCAGGGTTTTTTGTTATTAAATAAGCCCAATGAAGAAATCGATGTAGCTTGGACCTTCAATGTAGAAGGGAGTCATTGTGTAGTTTTTATGAGCACTGACACATTACGATGTTTTAAATGTGGAACTCATGGGCATCAACGGAAAAACTGCCCGGTAAGAGAGAGTGAGGGTGTACAGGAAGGACAGGGTGAGACTGGTGGGGAGGCTGTCAGGGATGATCGGGGAGAGCAAGAGGATGAGCCGCTGCAGTCAGAGATATCTGCGGGATCCGAGTGAGCAGGCAGAGCCTGCTGTAGTACAGTTAACAGGACAAGAAAACAAGGACGGAGATACTGCTGACAATCAAGGTTTTATTATGGTTGAAAAAGGAAAAGAAATAAAAAACAGATAAAACTGTTAAAGAAAATGAGAGCGTGTTGGAGCGGAGCTCTGGAGCGGTCTCCTCGGATCTTGGGCTGAGCTCAACACACCCGCTTTGAAGCGGGTGGTGGGGGGGTTGCACCTGGGTCTGATAGGAGACTGAGGTCCGGGTTGGGTGGCCACAGCACTGCGGGAGTGGAATCCCGTGGTGCGGGGTCTCCTGATTCGAACCCTGGGGGGAGTCACGGTAGCTCTGGGTCTCAGCTTGGGGCTGCGGTGCCCCCTTGTTCAGAGGGAGAGGATCAAAGCGCTGAGTCTCTACTTGGCGCTGCTGTGAATCCGTCTCTGCCTGACTCGCAACAATCAGCAGCGGTCGAAGCGGGAGAAGAAAACCTGAAAACTGCAGCAGTAACGGTGGAGAACGACAGCAACGATGAGTATGAGGAGGGGATGGACGAGGCAGAAGAAGGAGAGGCCTCGGACTCTTCGCTTTTCTCTAACATTCCTGACAGCCAAACTGCCAAGAAAAAGTTGTACTCGGCAAATGAAATAGGTGAGTTTCTGGATGTGACTAAAGGTAGGAGAGGCATTGATATAAAGCAGACCTTTCCAGATTTAAAACTGTTTTTGAACTCGGCGCATATAGCTCTTAAAAAGCTACAATAAAAGAAATAGATCAGCCAAAGCGGTATAGACTTAAAAAATTAATGCAAACGGTAAGGAAAATGTTGAACCAGAAAATTAAAACGTAATGTTTCTAATGGATACGTTTCATAAAAATATATATCATTTACTGTTTGTTTATTCTTGGTTGTTTTAAACCTTTTAGCCCTCATGGATAGAATTAATTTTATTTCTTTTAATATAAATGGTTGTAGACAAAATTTTAAGAGAGCACAATTATTTGAATTTTTAGAACAAAAGCGGGTGGGGGTGGCTTTTATTCAAGAGACGCACACAGATCTAGATAACGAGGCTGGCTGGTTGTCTGAATGGAGAGGGAGGTGTGTGCTGAGCCATGGATCGAACAATAGTGCAGGGGTGGCGGTGCTCTTTCGACCAGACATGGAAATGAATATTTTAGAAATTAAAGAGATCATTAGAGGGCGGATGATAAAAGTAAGAGCTGAGATAGGAGGCAGCTTTTATGTTTTTATTAATGTTTATGCTCCCAATATAGGAAGAGATAGGATTTTATTTTTAATATTCTAAAGGAAAATCTTGTAACAATTAACGATGATATTTTGATATTAGGGGTGATTTTAACTGTACAGTAGATTTTAACAATGATAGGAACAGTGTTGAACCTCATCCCCGTCAGCGACAGAGTTGGCTGCAATTTTAAAATCCAATGACTTGGTTGACGCCTGGAGGTGTCTGCATCCCACCACTCGACAGTACACGTGGTCGCATTGCATCTCTCACCATATAGTCAGAGCTAGATTAGACAGGATATATATACCCAGATGTCATCTTAATACATTTATAAAGGCAACAATAACACCGAATAGTTTATCTGATCATCACTGCTTAATAATCACAGCAATTAAAAATAAAGAAATACATAGTGCACCATATTGGCATCTAAATGTTAAATTATTACAAGATGTTCATTTCACAAAACAATTTCAAGATTTTTGGCAAAAATGGAAAGAACAGAAAAGTCAATTTAAAAATTTAAGGCAGTGGTGGGATATAGGGAAGACACAAATTAAGTTATTGTGTCAGCAGTACACCGCAGACGTAAACAAGTCATTGAATGCAGTCACGAGAGAGCTGGAGAGAGAAATCCTCCAGCTTGAAACTGAGCAGAGCACAGCAGCACAGGAGACCCTGGGGAGCGTAGAGAAGCTTTAAGCAGCCTGCTGGAGGAGAAAGTGCGGGGGCACAAGTGAGATCCAGGTTCATAGAGTTGAGAGACATGGATGCCCCTACAAGTTTCTTTTTCGGGTTGGAGAAGAAGAGAGCCAATAGTAAGCGGCTGCATTGTGTCCGGTTGCCGTGCGGCAAGGAGCTGACAGGCCAGGAGGAGGTCAGCGAGGCTGCAGTGCGTTTTATGAGGAGCTGTATGCCAGTGAGCCATGTGATCAGGCGGATATCAACACGTTATTGGAGGGGCTGCCCAGACTGAGCCAGGAAGAGCAGCATAGTTTGGATATGAAACTGTGTTTCCAGGAGTTGAACACTGCTGTCATGAAGCTAGCAAAAGGAAAAGCTCCAGGGATAGATGGAC
Organism: Acipenser oxyrinchus oxyrinchus; assembly: GCA_030684275.1. Lineage (NCBI taxonomy): Eukaryota > Metazoa > Chordata > Actinopteri > Acipenseriformes > Acipenseridae > Acipenser > Acipenser oxyrinchus. Next base: position 9,998,566 of record CM060281.1, on the reverse strand, counting down.
TGCCAGCTGAGTTCTACCAGCACTTTTGGAAGGACCTGGGACCTGACTTGTTTCTGGTGCTACAGGAAAGCCTGCAGGCAGGGGAGTTGCCGCTCAGTTGCCGGAGGGCTGTAATTAGTCTGTTGCCAAAAAAGGGATTTGTGTTTAATCAAAAACTGGAGACCAGTAGCGCTTTTATGCTGCGATTTAAAATGTTTTTCAAAGTGTTTGGCAATGAGATTGAAAAATTGCATGGACAAGATAATTCATCCAGATCAGACTTATTGTATACCTGGGAGAGCAATTTTGATAACATATTTTTAATAAGGGATTTTTATCATTAGCCAAAAATGGTGATTTTAATGTGGGTCTGGTTTCCTTAGACCAGGAAAAAGCCTTTGACCGCGTCGACCATTGCTACCTTTTTAAAAGTCTGGAAGCCTTCGGTTCGGCCCTGGTTTTATTAAATGTATTAAGCTCTTATATAACAATGTTTTTAGTGTTTTAAAAATAAACAGTGGGTTGAGTAGACCCTTTCCAGTGTGCAGGGGGATTAGGCAGGGCTGCTCCCTGTCGGGGATGCTGTACGTCATCTCTATTGAGCCCTTGCTGGCTCGGCTGAGGAGCAGGCTGGTGGGCTGGACAGTGCCCAGCTTGGCCCCTGTGGCCACAGTGAGAGTTTCAGCCTACGCTGATGATATTACTGTTTTTATCAGCAGTAATAGAGATGTTCAGGAATTGCAGCAGAGCCTTAATATTTTTCAGAGAGCGCCATCAGCAAGGATAAATTGGGCCAAAAGTGATGCATTTTTGTCAGGGAGCTGGCAGGAGTGCGGCCCTCCTTTATTGCCCCAAGTGTTGAGGTGGGGTAGGACTGGGATGAAGGTGCTGGGAGTGTACCTTGGTACAGATAATTATATGGAGCAAAATTGGGAGGGCATGATAGAGAAGGTGAAGGCTCGATTAAATCAGTGGCGAGGGCTGCTGACTCAGCTGTCTTACAGAGGGAGGGTTCTGGTGATTAATAATCTGGCTGCATCAATGTTATGGCACAGGTTGGTGTGTCTAGATCCGCCGAGAAACCTAGTAGACAGCATTCAGAAGCTTTTTGTGGAGTTTTTTTGGGGAGGCAAGCACTGGCTAAGGTCGGCTGTTTTGTACCTGCCTCGTGATGAGGGCGGGCAGGGGTTGGTTAGCATCGCCGGCAGGGTGGCAGCTTTTAGAATGCAGGCTTTGCAGAGACTCCTGTACACTGGGGAGGGAGCCCACTGGAAGAGGTTAGCCTGCCTCTTTCTCAACAAAGTGGAGGGGTTGGGATTTGGCATTCATTTGTTTTTGATTAACCACCTCGCTCTGGATAGATCTTCTCTACCCCCTTTTTATAATAGTGTTTTAAAGGTGTGGGGAACACTAATAGTGCAGAGGGAGGAGAATATGACAGCTCAGAATCTCTTAGAAGAACCACTGTTTTTTAATTCTCTCATTTCAGCGCAGTGCCTTCAGTCTTTAGCACTGCAGGGCAGTTTTGTAAAAGCAGGTCTTACTAGGTTAGGACAGCTTTTGGTGCCTGGACTATCTTGCTGGCTGAGTGCAGCTGAATTGAAAGATATGTTGGGCTGGCGATGTGAGAGGCAGGCAGCGAAGGTGCTGAGGGAGGTGAGGGGCTGTCTGTCTCCAAGGCTCAGGGAAGCTCTGGAAGATGAGGCAGCGCAGAGAGGAGAGGGACAAGACACTAAGTTCCCGGAGCTGCTGGTGTCTCCTTTAGAGGGAGAAGAGGAGCAAGGGGAGGAGGAAGAAAAAGGAAGGATTTTGAAAATGCACAAAATGAAACATCTAAACTTTAAAAATCTGGAAAGTAAAGATGTGTATAAATTATGCATAAAAATAGCCCACTGCAGAGAGTTAAAGGGGGTGGTAGATTCCAGATGGAGAGGCCACCTAGAACTAGGAGAAGAGGGGAAACCAGAATGGAGGGTACTGTATAAGCTTCCTCTGGATAAGAGAGTAGGAGATCTACAGTGGAGACTAATACATGGTATACTGGCCACAGGTAGGCTCCTTCATAAAATAGATCCCAATATTAACTCAGAATGTGCTTTTTGTGCAGAGGAAGAAACTGTGTTTCATGCATACAGTGAGTGTAAGAGGCTAGACTCTCTGTTTCAACTCCTTAGCGGAATGTTAGAGATGCTGGGAGTTGAATACACAAAGATTATGTTTATTTTTGGAGTCCCCTACAAGAGGAGGGATAGTAATGTATGTGCAATAGTTAACTTTCTTCTTGGGCAGGCAAAACTGGCCATTCTGAAGTCTCGGAAGAACAAGCTGGCAGGCTTAGGGCTGACTCAGGTGGACAGGCTGTTCAGAGTGTTGGTGGTGAGCAGGCTTAAGGTGGATTTCGCCTATTTTAAATTGGTTCATGACTTAGAAGGTTTCCAGATGAAGTGGTGTGTGAGAGAGGCAATCTGTTCACTGAGTGAGGAGGGAAGCCTTAATGTTTTTATTTAATTTTTTTTAGTCTTGTTTTTAGGAATTTAAAGCGCTGTATTTGTAGAGGTTTTTAATGCTGATGTGTTGGGGAGTTTCCTAGAGTCAGTATTGTTTTTCTGTTGTTTTTTTGATAGATTCTTTGTTTTATAAATCTTAATAAAGGATTGTAAAAGTCAAAGTCTCTCTCTCTCTCTCTCTCTCTCTCTCTCTCTCTCTCTCTCTCTCTCTCTCTCTCACACGATCTCTCTCTTGACCCTCTGTATTCACCTCTGGTCACCTGATTGGCTTGTCACCTGTCAATCATCGCTATGGCTCCACCCTCCATCCTTCTACTATCCCAGTCTCTCCACTGAGACGCAGAGCATCAGAACAGCAAGTGGAAACCATCTCGCGAACGGACTTACAAAAGAGCTTCATCTGTGAATATCTTTTCAATACCACTAGAACTCTTTCTCAGTGTCGATTCAAACCACTAGAAGTCTGTCTCAGTGTCTTTAGTGTCAATTGAATGCAGTTTCCACTGCAGTCTCTCTCAATGTCAATTCCATGTAATTTCACTGGAAAGTAATTCTCTCAGTGAGTCATAGAAACACATTCTATTAATATGAATTGAATTATTATTTAGATTTGGTTCGTTTTCTATACAGATCTTGAAATGTCTTCTTTTTAATAAAGTTACTTTGACACTTCAATATAATCCCGTGTTCTTCTCCTCAGTATCTGTGTTCATTTACACAATGTGTTGAACTCTTCATTGTATTCAATAAAACACTTGGTGCTTTTTTCTAGGTAATTGTAAAAGTCAAGTCCAGCAATTTGGGTGTTTATCTGGGTCTCTTTTAAATTGGCACATTTTAAAAGTTACTCTGATATTGGTGTAATTCTCTCAAATTTGCATCCTATAGTGTTCAAGGACACTGTCCCGGTCTAACAAAGAGCTGCAGTCAAAACCTCTTAAAGGGAACTCAAGTTGTGTGTGTGTGTGTGTGTTACATGTTCACATATGTTGCTACAACTGTTTCAGTAAGGTGTGTGTGTTGTTCTTATTTTTTTTTTGACATCCTGAACACTTTTTGTACACTATTATTAATTTGCAGTCCACAGATAATTCTCATCAACTGTCTATAAAACCCCTGTCTGAGGTGAATATCTGTTAACAAATATAGAACTAGAACAAGAGATTCAATCACTGCTAAGTAGAAAATATTGATTTTTACTGTTGAAATCTCATTACTGGAATGAGTCTGAACTTTTGTTTGTAGCTATTCACTGATATATAAACGGTGCATAGACTTGTTCAGAAATGTTCAGAATTGACATGAATCTATGGTTTGTAAAAAGTACACCTTAAATAACTGATTCATTTTCTTTATAAAAACATGGTGTCTGAAAAGATTTCGTAAGTAATGAAATTTCAACAGTAAAAATCTATGCAAATGTAAAAGATGATGTGAAATTGTACAAATAAATGAGTTGTCATGAAAGAATGTCTTTTCTTCTGTGCAGTGATTCGAATCTCTTGTTCTAGTTCTGTATTTTTTAAATGATATTCACCCGGACAGGGTTTTACAGCCAGTTGCTGAGAATTACCACACTGTGCTCTGTTTCCAAGATGGTTTCATATGTACCCTTCAGAAAGAATTAAAGAGCTACATTTCCCAATATCCTCCTCCTGCTCACATATTGGCAAAGACAGACAAGCTTTAGTTAAACACCTTAAACAAGGTGTTTCAAACTGTCAAGACGCCCAGCATCCTTTCTTTCTTTCTCTCACACTGCTGCAGCCCCACACACAAAGTGAAGACAACCAGACCTATCACACCATCAGAGGACTAACTTACGAACACAGATCCGGGGACAACAACAACACAGCCGCCTCACAGGCAGGGAGGGAGACGGAGGGACACCGGCAGGATGGCAGGAAAGGAGGCAGGTAGGCAGGTAGTCATGCAGGGAGACAGGTAGACAGGGAGGCAGGCAGGGAGGGAGGTAAGCAGGCATGCAGGGAGGGAGGTAAGCAGGCATGCAGGGAGGCAGGCAGAGAGACAGGGAGGCAGGCAGGGAGGGAGGTAAGCAGGAGGCAGGCATGGAGACAGGGATGGAGGTAAGCAGGCATGCAGGGAGGGAGGTAAGCAGGCATGCAGGGAGGCAGGCAGGGAGGGAGGTAAGCAGGCATGCAGGGAGGCAGGCAGAGAGACAGGGAGGCAGGCAGGGAGGGAGGTAAGCAGGCATGCAGGGAGGCAGGCAGGAGGGATGTAAGCAGGCATGCAGGGAGGGAGGTAAGCAGGCATGCAGGGGAGGCTGGCAAGGAGACAGGGAGGCAGGCAGGGAGGGAGGTAAGCAGGCATGCAGGGAGGCTGCTGTTGCCCCACAGTGGTGAGACAGGGACTATTGCCCAGCACACTTTTGAAGATATTTTAATCTTAAACATGTTGTGTCTCTACTGGAGGTCACCAGTAAAGTCACTATGATGTGTTCAGTTGCAGTTTTGAACTGTTAATGAACTGTGGAAGTAATTTTTTTAGCTGGACAGAAACATTTAACATTAGATCTTGATCTCAATCTCTCGATCTCTCTCTCGATCTCTCTCTCTCTCTCTCATTTCTGATAACAATGCAAATCTTTAGACCCATATACAAAAAAATGAAAATGATGAATGACCATGCCAGTCAAAAACTGGTCAGGTGTCAGGCAATCCAAATACTGAGTGAGGGGTGAGAGGGTGGGGCATGTGTCTTATAGGACAATGACTCAATACAGCACTCCACTGTTTCAATATCCTTCTGTTTGAACAAATAAACCACAGAATATTATTCACATTCAGATAGCTTTGTAGTTTTATATTTATTTGCATTTCTGCACATTCATGACTTATAAAAGGCAACGCTTTGTGACCAGCGTTCATCTCAACTCAAACAGCTGACAACTTGATACTGAGAACTCAACACTTCTGAGAACTCAACACACTTGATAATTCAATTCACCAGACAGGTAAGTTATAACCTTTTAAAAATCTCTTTTTTCTTATCTTTTTCTTTTCTTTTTCCTTATCAAATCCCTAACTTTTCATCACTTCTTTCTTTTGTCCATTCCCTTCTTCATTTCTTCCATTCTATTTTTCATTACCACCTTCTTTTCATCTCTATTTTTCTTTTCTTTTCCATTCACTTTCTTTCTTCCCTCTTTCCTTCTTTTTGACAAATAAATTCTGAAAAACACCAAACAAACATTTTCATTTATAACAAGGATTGAGTGAATCCTGAGATTGGGTAGAATCCTCTGCACCGTATTAGTCTATTTATTTTAGTTTTTTTGTTAGATTTTTTCTATTTAGTCTTTCTTTCACAACAACTTTCTATTTGACTTGCACTCAAAGTAAAACAACATTAGACTGGGATAGAAGCATGTAAACAATAATAATTGTTTTGTGTTCCAGTTTCAGAGTGTTGACAATGAAGCTGTGTTTTTGTGCTGCTGTTGCTGTGTGCTCTGACTGACACCGGATACTCAACACCACTGAAGCCTGAAGTCCTGAAGAAAGTTGTACAAGAGTGAGTTTACAGCTTGCAGTGAATCTCATGTATTGAAATGTAGCAGTGCTTCCCAACTCTGGTCCTGAAGAACACACGCCTGTGTGTCTGTTGGTTTATTCCAAAGTAGTTCTCAATGACTTCATTAAACTCTTACAGCTAGTTTCACAGACCCAGATTAGCACTAATCTTGAACTACCCTACCTAAATTAACATTGAGAAGTCTAAGATTAGTGCTAGACAGACAGACTGACCCCAGGAACAGGGTCGACTCTGATGTATGGTTATGGTGTTGTTAGACCGTTGTTTCATAACTAATGATTGCTTTAGATTTAGACTTGTATAAAGGTTACGTGCATTTTTCATTTTCATTTCAAATGTCCAATTGTTTGCATTTTCCCCGTGTTCCTGTCTCCCTCCTGCCTCCAGCAGTGAATTTATCCATCCATCCATTATCATAACCACTAATCCTTTAGAGGGTCACGGTGAGCCAGAGCCTCACCTGGCAGACACAGGATACAAGGCGGAACTGCACCCTGGACAGGATGCCCGCCCATCACAGGGCACCACACACACACACTAACTCACACACACACTCACACACTCACTCATTCACTCACTCACAGTCACTCACACAGTCACTCACTCACGCACTCACTCACTCACACTCACCCACACACTCACTCACGCACTCACTCACGACTCACTCACTCACTCACTCATGCACTCAGTCACTCACTCACGCACACACACACTCATGCACTCACTCACGCACACACTCACGCACTCACGCACACACTCACTCACTCACACAGTCACTCACAGTCACCACCACGCACTCACTCACTCACACTCACTCACCCACACCTCACTCACGCACTCACTCACGCACTCACTCACCACTCATGCACTCAGTCACACCACGCACACACACACTCATGCACTCACTCACGCACACACTCACGCACTCACGCACACACTCACTCACTCACTCACGCACTCACTCACGCACACACTCATGCACTCACTCACGCACACACTCACGCACTCACGCACACACTCACGCACTCACGCACACACTCACTCACTCACGCACACACTCACACACAGTCACTCACTCACGCACTCACTCACTCACACACTCACTCACCCACTCACTCACGCACTCACTCACGCACTCACTCAGTCACTCACTCATGCACTCACTCACTCACGCACTCACTCACTCACGCACACACTCACGCACTCCACGCACACACTCACTCACTCACACAGTCACTCACAGTCACTCACCACGCACTCACTCACTCACACACTCACTCACTCACTCACACAGTCACCACACAGTCACTCACTCACGCACTCACTCACTCACTCACGCACTCACTCACGCACTCACTCACTCACTCATGCACTCACCACTCACGCACTCACTCACCACACACTCATGCACTCACTCACGACACACTCACGCACACTCACACTCACCCACACACTCACTCACTCACACAGTCACTCACACAGTCACTCACTCACGCACTCACTCACTCACACACTCACTCACTCCACACACTCACTCACTCACACAGTCACTCACACAGTCACCACTCACGCACTCACTCACTCACCCACTCACTCACGCACTCCACGCACGCACTCACTCACTCACTCATGCACTCACTCACTCACTCACTCACGCACTCACTCACGCACACACTCACGCACTCACTCACGCACACACTCACGCACTCACTCACGCACACTCACACACTCACGCACACTCACCACTCACACACACTCACTCACCCACTCACTCACGCACTCACTCACTCACTCACTCACGCACTCACTCACGCACTCACTCACGCACACTCACGCACTCACGCACACACTCACTCACTCACACAGTCACTCACACAGTCACTCACTCACGCACTCACTCACTCACACACTCACTCACCCACACACTCACTCACGCACGCACTCACTCACCCACACACTCACTCACGCACTCACTCACTCACTCACTAACGCACTCACTCACCACTCACGCACTCACTCACTCACGCACTCACTCACTCACTCACGCACTCACTCACTCACTCACTCACCACTCACGCACTCACTCACTCACTCACACACACTCACTCACTCACACACACTCACCACTCAGACACAATTTAGAGTGACCAATCAACCTGAACAGCATGTCTTTGGACTGTGGGAGGAAACCGAATACCGGAGAAAACCCACAATGTGAACACACTGGGGAGAACATGCAACCCACACAGACCGACCCGAGATCGGAATAAAACCCAGAACCTTGGAGCTGTGAGGAGGAGGCAGCAGCGCTAACCACCACACCACTGTGCCACCCACAGTGAATTTGTATTTAAACAAATAAAGCAGTTCTCTGTACTTCGCTGTGAAATGATCAAAAGTCTTCAGCAAATGTAATCTAATGTGTTGTTCTCTTGGGTTTTTTTCCAGCTATGTCAATGTGGTTAAACTCAAGGATAATAAGAGCATCAAACAGTTCTCATTCCTCTTATTTCTATCTCCTGAAGAGTGTAAAAAGGTGGAATGATATACTCACCGAGATGGCAATACACCAATCAACCTGTTGTTGAAGAAAAGAAAATAGAGTATATTAGTAATGCTGGCAACTCCATTGCTGTCAAGCCTACTGCTGGAAGACAGTGCAGTGAAAAGAAACTGTTATTCCCGTCTCCTCCAAATACAGAGAGTGCAGTTCAGAAGTTTAGAGAGGCTTCTGACCTAATCATCAGACTTTATGGTGGAGGTTGTGTGATATTTTTCACCACAAACACACCTTTGTACAAAAAAAAATGTTTTAGCGAAATCAAAATTGTGATATTGTTGATCCACTGAGTAAGGAACCGCTTAAAACTGGCACAATCTGAAAGATCAGAACCAGGTGAATAAAGTGCACCAGTATTTTGTTTACATTCAGCTATACGAGAAGGACAATGAAAAACTTCTGACATTATAGAGAAATTTAAAGAGGTTAAACAACTGGGATTTCAAATCAGCAGGTGCAGAGCAGACAATGGAGTCATTTCTAGCTGTGACGTGACCTGCAATAATCAAGCAAATTTCTGTCTTTAAGGGGCCTTAATGCAAGTTCCATCTTAAAGGGGAACTCAAGCTGTTGTGTGTGTGTGTGTGTTGCATGTTCCCATATGTGGCTACAATAACTGTTTAAGTTTTTAACTGTTTGTGTATTGTTTTTTGTTCTTTATTTTTGACATCTCTGACTACTTTTTTACACTTTTATTACATTGCAGTTTACACAGTGCTTCCAAGATGGATTCACATGTACCTTTCCAGAAGAACTTCAGAACTACATTTCCATTTCCCATGAAAGAAGTGTAGTTCTGAAGTTCTGCAGGACACATGATGTGAAGAAATCTTGGAAACCTAGCACTGTGTAGACTAGCAATTTAATAATAGTGTAAAAAGTGGTAAAAACAAACAATACACACACCTTAAACAGTTGTAGCAATGTATGAGAACATGTAACACTCACACACACACAGTCACACACACACACACACTACACACAAACACACACTCACTCAAACACACTCACTCAAACACACACACACACACAAACAAACACACACACTCACACACACACACACTCACACACACACACACACACACACACACCACAACAACAAGTTCCTTTTAAGAAAGAAGCTTTTAAAGAGGCGTTTCTTTTCCACTAAATGATTCTGTAACTCTGCTAACGCTTGTCAATGATTGAAGTCAGAGAATTGTCATTCACAGGAGACGGATAATAAACTTAAGAGACTGACGGCACAGAGAGAAATGAATGGAGGAAGTGAGAGGCAGACTGGAGTATTACACCAATCCAGGAGGGCGAGACAGGCAGATAATAAACTTAAGAGACTGACGGCACAGAGAGCTAAGTATCGCTCTCATCAAAACTTTATAGATACTTGTATAGATAATGCGGTAGTTCCAACTGGCTTTAAAATAAAACTAAGCGTAAACATGAAGACTAGTGAAGCAGAAAGATTAAATGTAAATCAGATATTAAAAGAGACTTCATTTAAGGTAATGCAGGAAGCTAAATTGACATCGGCAAGACGAATTAGAGAAATAAGTAATGAAATAGAGACAGTAATAAATGACATAAATTGCATGTTCCCTCCATCAGAAATGAGACAGTTACTTGTAAAGTAGACAACCTTGAGAACAAAACACTAGAACATTTGAACAACAAAAAGTTAATGAAATTACACAAATTAATAGGTCAACCGGGATTACAAAATAGAATAGGTCTAGAAAAATTAAAATTTCAAATCATAACAATTCCGAGAATAAGGAAAACACTGCTGAAAAACTATCGAATAGAATGCTTGAGCAATACGAGTATAAGAGTTATGACGACTACAACATAGTTCAAATAGAGAAGGACGGAACTGTTTCTTTAGATGTTTAAGTGTAGTTTTATACGGTTCACAAAATGACCATCGAACAATTAGACATAATATAATAGAACTAATGGAAAGCAATATAAAACAATATGAAATGTACATCGACTCAGTGGCCCATATTGAAAAAATGAAATTAAGTGACGGGAGTATAGATTCTTGGGCTACAGAGGCAGAAGTTATGGCGGCTGTAGATCTCCTAAATAGGCCCATACATGTATACATAGACTTAAAGAATAAGGACTGTTTTAAATATGAAGGCACAATAGAAGCCATTAAAAATAAGAACGATCCAATTAACCTTTTATACAACAATAACCATTTCTCAGTTATTGTATTTAAAGACAATGAAACCGAAGAAAATCTGAATACTGTGGCATAATTAAGAAAGATAATCAAAATAAATCTAAAACAGTAAAAATAAACCAGGTTAATAATAAAATGCGAAATAGGGAATTAAACATGACTAAGACAGAGAATTCAAAACATAAAGATAGGAGACCCAAAAATAGACATGGTACCAAATACACAAAAGATAAGACAGAAGACATAGTATTTAATTTATCAAGTAAAACCTTAACCACATCCCAAAAAGCAGTACTGAGTAAAGGACTTAAGTTTATACCGACTAAAAGATACATCGATAAAGATAAACTGGCCACTGAATTGAAGGAGTGGGAGAGACGATGAGATTAGCGGAATATTTTTTCAATGAAAATATCTCAGATTCAGAGGGTAATTATGAGCATGGGATTAAAGTTAATAGTACAAGCACATGGACTCCTCCGGATGGAAGAGACAAATGGTTAGATATGTATATTGAAGTAGTTAAACAAGAAATAATAGTAGGACTAAAGAAAAGATGTAAACTTAATCTAACCAATATTGAAGAACAAGCTATGACTGAGTTGTTAAATGATGATGATATAATGTTAAGACCAGCAGATAAAGGCTCAGGAATAGTGATAATGAACACAGATGACTATATGAAATCTGTAGAATGTGAATTAAATAATACAGATACATATGAAGAAGTTAAAAGCAATAAGATCAATAAATCGGCAAAAGAGGTTAAGGAAATTATGGAGAGACTATACAATAAAGGAATTATATCAAAAGAATTAAAAAATACATGCAGCCACATAATGCGAGAACAGGCCTAGCAAGAGGAAATCCTAAAATGCACAAAGAAAATCACCCGATGCTGAATGATAGTCAGTACAATTGATAATCCAACACACATAATAGCTGAAATAGCAGAAAACAACTTAGGTCGCACGCTGAGAAATTACCAAGCTATGTTAAGGATACAACACAATTTTTAAAAAGACTTGAATCAATAAAACACAACCTTCCAGAGAATACAATTTTATTTTGCATGGATGTAAAATCCTTGTACCCAAGTGTCCCTCAGAAAGAAACTTTAGAAGCTTGTCAAAAGCACTAGATAATAGACTAGATAAATCAATACCAACAGCAGAAGTACTGAACATGATCAACGTAGTTTTAGAAAACAGTTATTTTACATTTGTTGATAAGAATTACAAACAAAACGATGGTACAGCAATAGGATCTAAATTAGGAATGCATTTTGCCAGTACATACATGGGAACATGGGAAGAACAATTACTTAGAAAATCGGAAAGAGAACCTTTAGAATACATTCGGTTTGTAGATGATATTTTTGGGGTTTGGACACATGGAGAAGAGTCTCTCTTCCAGTTTCATAAAATAGCAAATGAAATACACAGTAATATTAAGGTGGACCTTCGATGGTCAAGGAAAGAAATAGAATTTTTAGATACCATAGTAAAACTTGAAGAAGGTTCAATTGAGACTGACCTCTTCTGTAAACCTACTGACATGCACCAGTATTTACACATGTCCTCTGCACATCCGATACACACTAAAAGGGCAATCCCAAAGGGTCTAGGAATAAGAATACGAAGAATATGCTCAAAAGAAAGTGACTATGTAAAACAAAGAAATGTATTAAAACAAATCTTAAAAAAAGAGGATACAAAGAAAGAATTATAGAGACGGAGTTAAGAAAAGTGGATAAACTAAAAAGAGATGATCTACTAGATTATAAAACTAGAGATAAAAAGGTCAAAAGAGTCCCATTAATAATGACTTACTCTAAACTTTTGCCCAATATTTCTAAGATAGTTTGGAAACACTTATGGATTCTACATAATTCAGAAAAATTAAAAAAGTATTTCTTAAGGCCCCAGTTGTAGCATTCAAAAGAGAAGCTAATTTAGGTGATATTTTAGTTCACAGTAAACATAAAAGAATAATTGACAAAATAGGTTCTACTGAACATGTGCACCAGTAGATGTAAAGTGTGTAAATACATAGATAAAAGTAAAAATATAATTAAACATAAGAACACCACATATCCACTAAAAACTAATACCTACTGTAAAAATAGCAATGTTGTTTATGGAATAGCCTGTGAAAAATGTGATGAAATCAAATATGTTGGAGAGACTGGAACTACTTTATATAAACGAATTCAGAACCACCTTTCATTAATTAGAAATAAAAAATGAATGAACCAATAGTACAGCACTTCACCAGTCAAGGACATGACATAAATGATGTAAAGTTTGTAGTATTAGAACAGCTAAAATTAGACAATGCAACATATAGAAGAATAAAAGAAAGTAAATGGATAAATAGACTGAATACAATTATGCCAGCGGGACTCAACAGAAAAGAATGAACTAATTAACTTCAATAGATATATAACATTTAAATAAATAAACAAAGTTTGTTCAAAAGTTGTGCATGCTGATGCGCTTGGGAGGCCAAATCTAGACTGATCCTCAGAGCCAGCATTGCATGATATAATAAAAATATAAATTTATATAAAGTAATGTTTATTAGAATTAATACAGATTCTAAGATAGAAGTAAAAATGATGTCACAATATATAGAACAGCATTACATCATGTAAGAATAAATCATAGATTTGAATGTAAACAATAACAAGTAGTTGTCATGCCGTCAAAAACCTATAAATACCTCCAATGTTTTGATTCAAACACAGGCTCCTTTGAGAAAGATATGTGCAACATATCGAAACGTTGGGCAGCTGGCTCTTTGAGCTAAAAATATATATATATATATATATATATATATAATCTTATTAAATACTATTAATTATATATTTATGACCTTCTGCTGTGGGTGGAGGAGGTGGGACCAGCAGGCCTCTCCCTCTGCGGGTTGTGGTGGCGGTGGAGACAGAGTCAGCTCCTGCCGCCTGCTCTTGTCGTTGGAGTTGGGACCAGCAGGCACTCTCCTCTGCTGGTGGGACTGGATGCAGCACGTGCCCTCTGGTGAGAGGGGCAGCTGAGTGGGGAATGCCCCTGTTCTCCGCAGATCGGGCACCAGCAGGACGTCCTTACAGTGCAGAGGAAGGCCTCCCAGCTAATCTCCTCTGCTCCTCTGTTGGCTGTGGTGGCCAGCAGACATTCTTCCTCTGCGGGTGCCGGCTTGGGCTGTGGCTGTTCGGACTCCTCCTCTGGGTGTTGGCTGGGTCTGGTCTCTCGCCCAGAACCACTCTGCCGCTTCCCCAACCAGGCTAAAACTTGTATTGAAAATACACATAACTAAAAATATGACTTATTAAAACACACACATTAATAAAATGGTATATTATTGGAAATAGAAATTATGAAAATACACATGACTGCTAATCTGATTTAATGTGCATGTCACCCTGAGTGCAGTGTTACTGTTCACTGTTAATAAGAATCCTCTGTCTATCTGAATATTACAATCAACGCACATCTGCAGCATTTCTATCACTTTAGAAGCATTGGGAGTGTTTCTAGTTCCAGATGAAATCACATTTCTAACACAGAGTGTCAAGAACACAGTAAACACCAGCACCACAAGCTGCTCCAGCTGTTTAAACAGCCTCTCTGCAATTGTAACCTTCATTGTGAACATTCTCACAAGTCTGTACACTTTCAAACACTCTGAAGTGCACACAGTGAAGATGTTTTGTATTCCCAGTGAAGATCACGTGACTCATTCAAGACAAAGTCTATTGTATGAACTGGATTAGATTTTGTGATTGTGCAATTGTAACTCTGTAAGTTGATTTCTGTTTCTCTAATAAATCTATTGCAAAGCAACTTCTCCATTGGAATTCACTGTTTATTTTAAAATCTAGACAAAGCTGCTCATGTGTGTGTGAGTGTGAGAGTGTGTGAGTGTGTGTGTGTGGTGCTCTGTGATGGACTGGCGTTCTGTGCAGGGTGTAGTCCCGCCTTGCGCCCTGTGTTTGCAGGGTTAGGCTCGCTCACCGCAGTGACCCTCTAAAGCAGTGGTTCTCAACCCTGGTCCTGAGTACCCCTGTCTGCCCTCTTGGCTTTTTGTTCCAACCAAGCTCTCAATTACCTAATTGGACCCTTAATTGAACCAATAATTTGCCTATTCAGAGCCTTTTAATTATTTTAAACAGTTGGGGTTTAAAGTTAAGTTAAATTGTACAAGGAACTTGAATAGCTTAAATACAACTTTGTTTAAGTTACACAGACTCCTGTGAGCTGTGAGGAAGCAGCACTAACCACCACGCCACTGTGCCACCCAATTACAAAATTGCAAAGCAAAAATAAAAGGACGCATTCTGGTAATGGGCAGCAGTGTTGAGTAGTGGTCAGGGCTCTGGACTCTTGACTGAGGGTAGTGGGTTCAATCCCAGGTGGGGACACACTGCTGTTGTACCCATGAGCAAGCAGGTACTTTACCTAGAATAAATAAATAAATGGGTAATTGCATGTAAAAATAATAGGATATAATTGTAAGTCGCCCTGGATAAGAGCATCTGCTAAGAAATTAAGAATGAGATTTCAACAGTAAAATCAATACAAATTATGTGAAATTTGTTGTCATCAAAGAATGTCTTTTCTTCTTTGCAGTGATTCTTATCTGTTCTAGTTCTGTATTTTCTTTTAAAATATGCACCTCAAACATGGTTTAGCAGCCATAATCATGTTAAGGGGGAGCTCCGGACTCTTGTGGGTTCAATCCCAGGTGGTGGGACACATTGCTATTAGACCCTTGAGTAAGCAGGCAGGTACTTTACCTAGATTGCTCCAGTAAAACCCAGCTGTATAAATGGGTAAATGTATATAAACTAAATGGTGTAATATAATTGAAGAGCTTTTCATTCCAAAATGAGTTAAATACCAATTCCACACATTTCCAGATAGTGCTATAGATTTACTCCTGGAGGGGTAGTCTTATTGTCACGTAGTGTGAAAATCTTCATGCGAAACACTGCGATATTTCACTTGTAACTTGTTTCTTTTATTATTCCTCCTACTAACACAGGAATTAATAATAGTATCTAAAATAAAATAAAAAAAACACACATTAATTTACCAAAAACAGTGAAAATGGATATAGAGCATTTTGGAATGAAGCTCTTCGATAGTATGTTGCCCTGGATAAGGGCATCTGTTAAGAAATGAAACTAATAAGAATATGTGCTTTTTTATTTTAGATACTATTATTAATTCCTATGTTCGAAGGAACAATAAAACAAACAAGTTATAAGTGAAATATCGCTGTGTTTCGATGATTTCCATTACATGAGAGTAGATGTTAAACTCCATGTTGATTTGAACTTGGCTCGCCAAGATAAGCACCAACTAAGACGTAGCTTCACAGTAAACTAATGTGATCAGATAAGCTCAAATAAAAAGTAGTTTGATTGATGGACTGATATTACAAAATTCTTATAAAAATAAAATAGCAAATAAAACAAATTCAATGAATTTCAAAAGTACTTTAAATAAGAAAATGAAGAAATAACCTTCCACCACATAAAATAGTCCCCGTTTCCCATTAACAACTGCAGAAGAACATTAACAATGACATTCAAACAGATAATCCGACAGCGTTATTGATGTTTAAATTCACTTCATAACAAGATACTGTTATTCAAAATAGTGTTGGATATGATAGGATAGAGGGCTCTTCAGGACCAGGGTTGAGATGTATTAGATAGTCACTCCTAAACCAGTCCTCCCAGTCTCTCCACTGAGACGCAGAGTATCAGAACAGCAACTGAAAACCGCTCCGCAACGGACTTACAAAAGAGTGAATAGCTCTTACAATCTGTGAATAGTTCTTCAATACCACTAGAACTCTCTCAGTGTCTTCAGTGTCGCTTCAATACCACTAGAAATCTCAGTGTTGATTCAATACCACTAGAACTCTCTCATTGGTTGCGTTCACAATACTTTTTGACGGCTAGATTGCAGACGGGAGTCTGCGTCTGACGTCACGGTCTGTGTAGCCGGGAGCTTGGACACGATTTGGAGGTTAGCTGCAAAGCATAGAGAACAAACATGGAAGCCGATTTATTTGTTGAATATGTACAGCATCATTTGAAGTGGTATATACAATATATCGAAACGTTGGGTAGCTGGCTTTTTGAGCTATATATATATATATATATATATATATATATATATATATATATATATATATATATATATATATATATTACTTATACACACACACACGTATAAATACTAGTACTATACACATAGCTATACCCGACGTAACATACAGCGATCTAGCAATCTTAAACATTCTTAACAAACATCCACACTTTTTTTTTTTCTTATATTTTTAACCAAAGATTTCCTAAGGATCAATATATACTAAGAGGAGAAAAGTTCAAGGCCATTGTGTGACAGCGGTGGCAAGAGCACTCTAGGAAGATCCTCAGTCTGTTTTGCCACATAACCTGCACATTATTGGTGATATGCACTGCTGTCACAGTACCTGATGACCCCATTTTGTGACAATGGGCATTTAAGTCAGCAGCAAAAGGTACAAACTGCCATCAGTCAGAATGGTGATCGAAAGAACAGCTTAAGAACAGATTCCGGAGGCTGAAAGGATTACAGGGTTGAGAACCACTGCTTTAGAGGGTCACTGCGGTGAGCCGGAGCCTAACCCTGCAAACACAGGGCAAGGCGGACTACACCCTGCACAGAACGCCAGTCCATCACAGAGCACCACACACACACACACACACACTCACACTCACACACACATGAGCAGCTTTGTCTAGATTTTAAAATAAACAGTGAATTCCAATGGAGAGAAGTTGCTTTGCAATAGATTTATTAGAGAAACAGAAATCAACTTACAGAGTTACAATTGCACAATCACAAAATCTAATCCAGTTCATACAATAGACTTTGTCTTGAATGAGTCACGTGATCTTCACTGGGAATACAAAACATCTTCACTGTGTGCACTTCAGAGTGTTTGAAAGTGTACAGACTTGTGAGAATGTTCACAATGAAGGTTACAATTGCAGAGAGGTTGTTTAAACAGCTGGAGCAGCTTGTGGTGCTGGTGTTTACTGTGTTCTTGACACTCTGTGTTAGAAATGTGATTTCATCTGAACTAGAAACACTCCCAATGCTTCTAAAGTGATAGAAATGCTGCAGATGTGCGTTGATTGTAATATTCAGATAGACAGAGGATTCTCATTAACAGTGAACAGTAACACTGCACTCTGAGTCGGACATTCACATTCAATCAGATTAGCAGTCATGTGTATGCTGAGTAATATATCTTTAGTAATGCATATGTTTAGTAATGTATTTTTAAATGCATAGTTTCATAATTCATATTTTCAATAACATAATTGTTGTTTATTAGTAATGGAAATGTTTTGTAATATTGTGTATATTTCTTTAGTCATTCATATTTTTAATAACATATTTTTAGTTCTGTGTATTATCAGTCATTTATATTTTCAATAATTTCTCATTTTCCATAATTCATATTTTTAGTCATTTGAATTCTAATCTGATAATATATGATTGACAACATTTCTATTTCTGTGTGTTTCAGGCAAGTTGTGCACTGGTATTTCACTAAATGTTGAAATGTTTTCATGCATTTCACACGATGTCTAATTACACACACAGGCTCCTGTCACTCACACACTGAACACTGCTGCCTTCACATCTGTCTCCTGTAAATGACAATTCTCTGACTTCAATCATTGACAAGCGCTAGCAGAGTTACAGAATCATTTAATGGAAAAGAAACGCCTTTAAAAAGCTTCTTTAAGATGAAACTTAAGGCAAATCCTGACAATAGTCGTTTGTTGCATTGCAGGTAGTATTACACTGAAGCATCCTGTGCGTAGCACCTGCTAATAATAAACCCCACTGGTAAATTAGCAATCTGATCAAAGCTGTGTCGCAAATCATTCCGGGGATACATATAAACAAAATACTGGTGCACGTTTATCAAGTTGTGCCATTGATAAAATGGTGCATCACCCAGTTTGTTAACAATATTACAATCTGGATTACTGCTAAGACATTTCTCTAAACATGGGGCGTTTGTGGTGAAGAATATCACACAGCCTCCAAGCTGGAGGATTCTATCACCGTTAGTCTGAAACCTCACAGCAGGGCTCTGTTGATTTGCACCAGGAGGAGGGAATAACAGTTTATATTCACTGCATCTTTTATCAGCTATGTTTGTGCCGTAAGGATCAGGTGTGGCAGCAATGTAGTTATCATTTTGATTGATATTTGCAAGATCTGTTGGCATATCATATCTCCTGTAAGTCACTTTACCAGTTTCACACTCGCCTGGGGTTAGAGCTATGAGGAATGAGAACTGTATGTTCTCCATTTTCCAAGCCGCTTAGTCATAGAGAGGAAGCTGAAAACAAAATGGATAACACATCAGAGAGAGGAGGGGGATGTGGGGGCATATGGGAGAGGGAGGTAGGAAGTGGAGGGGAATGGGAGAGGGGAGGAAGGGGACGCGGGAGAGGGAGAGGAGAGGGAGAGGGAGATGGAGGGAGGGAGGAAGGGGAGGAGAGGGAGGGGAAGAGGGAGGAAGGGGTAAGAGGGGAGGGGGAGATGGAGGGAGGGGAGAGATGGGGAGCAGGGTAAGACCATGCATTAATGAATCAGCTTCACTACAAACTGTCAACTCACCTCGTACAATCTTCTTCATTCTGTTGAGGCTCCAGTGGTGTTGAGTATCCGTGTCAGTCAGAGTACACAGCAACAGCAGCGCACACAAACACTGCTTCATTGTCAACACTCTGAAACTGGAACAACACAAAACAAGGGAGAGACGTTTATATGAAGAGTTTCATACCATCCATCCATCCATCCATTATCATTAACCGCTTAATCCTTTACAGGGTCATCGCAGGGCACCACGCACACACACACACACACACACACACACACACACACACACACACACACACACACACACACAGAGGGCAGGTTAGAGTGACCAATCAACCTGAACAGCAGGTCTTTGGACTGTGGGAGGAAACCGGAGTACCCAGAGAAAACCCGCAATGTGAACACATTGGGGAGAACATGCAAACTCCACACAGACAGACCCCTAGGCTGGAATCGAACCTAGGACCCTGGCACTGTGAGGCAGCAGCGCTAACCACCACGCCACTGTGCTGCCCCCTAAATACACTAAATACACAAAATACACTAACTACACAAAACACACTAACTACACAACATACACAAAATACACTAACTACACTAAATCCACTAACTACACAAAATACAGTAACTGCACAAAACACATTAACTGCACAAAATATACTAACTAGACTAGCTAAACAAAACACACTAACTACACTAAATCCACTAACTACACAAAACAAACTAACTATACTAAATACACCAATTACACTAACTACTCTAACTACACTCAATACACTAACTACACTACACAAAATACACTAACTACACTAACTACACTAAATACACTAACTACAGAAAATACACTACACTAAATACACTAACTACACTAGCTACACAAAACACACTAACTACACTAAATACAGTAACTACACAAAATACAATAGTCGCACAAAATACACAATACACTAAATACACAAAATACACTAACTACACAAAACACATTAACTACACTAACTTCACAAAATACACTAACTACACTAAATCCACTAACTACACTAAATCCACTAACTACACAAAACACACTAACTACCCAAATACACTAACTACACGAAATACACTAACTACACTAACTACCCTAAATACACAAACTACACTGTGCAGAGGATTCACTCAATCTCAGGATTCACTCAACCCTCCTTATAAATGAAAATGTTGTTTGTTGTTTTTCAGAATGTATTTGCTATTCATGTCAAGAGAAGGAGAGAGAGGAAGAAAGGAAGAAAAGAAGTGAATGGAAAAGAAAGAAAATAGAAAGACAGAAGGGATGAAAATAAGGAAATGGAAAAGAATAAAAGAATAGAATAAATGAAGGAAAGTAAAAATAAGGAAATAGAAAGAAAGAAAGAAAGAAAGAAAGAAAGAAAGAAAGAAAGAAGTGATGAAGAATTGAAAAAATAAGAAACATGGAAGGGAAGAAATGAAGAAGGGAATGGACAAAAGAAAGAAGGGATGAAAAAGAAGAGATTTGAGAAAATAAAGAAAAAGAAAAAAGAAAATTAGAAAGAAGGGAAGAAAGAAGAAAGAGATTTTTAAAAGGTTATAACTTACCTGTCTGGTGAATTGAATTATCTAGTGAATTGAGTTCTCAGAAGTGTTGAGTTCTCAGATGTGTTGAGTTCTCAGAGTATCAAGTTGTCGGCTGTTTGAGTTGAGATGAACGCTGGTCACAAAGCGTTGCCTTTTATAAGTCATGAATGTGCAGAAATGCAAATAAATATACAACTGCAAAGCTATCTGGATGTGAATATGTGGCAAAGTGCCCCCCCTGTGTGTATTTTGTGTTACGTGTTGTGTGTAAATGTTGGTGTATAGTCATTGGTACACGGGATATAAGCGGGTCTGTGTTTCACATGTATTTAAAAATGTAGGTTTGTATTTAGGCACGAGGATGGCACAAATCACTTTCACGTGCTGGTTAAAATGTAATGTGTGGTCACGGGAGTACACTTAATTAATTCACGTGCAGTTGTACCGAGATTCCAATTGAATGATTGACTAGCAATCGAGTCTCGTACAACTGCATAAAAGTTGCATGTTTTCACTCACTGGGTGGTGTGTTCGTTGAGTGGAGAACGGAGAGAGAGAAGGAGAGTAATATTCATAACACTGTTATCGCGCTGTAGGACCAGCACGATACTTGTTTATTTATTTACTCACCGAGTTTGTGTGTCTGTCCGTCCACCGTTTGTTTAATTGATAGTCCGTTTTGTTCGCTCATTTATTTTGGCGCAAGTGCCGTGTCCTGTTTTTGTGTTCTGTTATTTTGTTTATTAAATGCTGAGCGATCACGCTCAGCTTCACCAAAACCCCAAGTCTCTGTCTGCTGTGTGTTTCTATCTCTGGTCTGAGTTCCTCCCTGCAGCCAGCCTGTCACAGAATACTATTCTGTGGTTTATTTGTTCAAACAGAAGGACATTGAAACAGTGGAGTGCTGTATTGAGTCATTGTCCTATAAGACACATGCCCCCCTCACCCCTCTCACCCCCTCACTCAGTATTTGGATTGCCTGACACCTGACCAGTTTTTGACTGGCCTGGTCATTTCATCATTTTCATTTTTTTGTATATGGGTCTAAAGATTTGCATTGTTGTCAGAAATGAGAGAGAGAGTGAGAGAGCGAGAGAGAGCGAGAGAGAGAGAGAAAGCGAGAGAGAGAGAAAGAGCGAGAGAGAGAGAGAGAGAGAGAGACTTTTGACTTAACAATCCTTTATTAAATAATTTAACAGAACTACATTTCCGTTAGAATGCTAAAGGATTAAAAGAAAGTCTAAAAAACTATTAAAAAGCAGACTCTGATTAAAAAAAATAAAAAAAATAAATAAATTATAAATAAATAAATATTTGTTTTTATAAAATCACATTGAGCTCTCCCTCCTCACTGAGCGAGCAGACAGCCACTCCCACACACCACCTCTCCTGGAAGCTCTGCAGGTCATTAAAAAGTTTAAAATAGGCAAAATCAACCTTTAACCGGCTAACAACTAGTACTCCTGACCACGTTTGTCTGCCCTATGCCTGTCCGCTTGTTCCTTCTGGATATTAAAATGGCCAGCTTTGCCAAACCTAAAAGGAAATTTATCAACACACAAGTATGCTTGTGTTTTTGCCTATAGGGGACCCCAAAAATAAAAAGTGTCAAAGTGAAACCTACTCCCAGCTGTTGCAGTCTCTCTTGCAGGAGGCTGAAGAGGGGCTCCAGTCTCCTACACTCACTGTACATATGGAAAATGGTGTCTTCCTGCTGACAGAAGTCACAGACCGAGCTGATGTCATGGTTGATTCTGTGCAGGAACCGGCCTGTGGCCAGGATACCATGCAGGAGCCTCCACTGGAGATCTCCTGCTCTCTTGTCTAAGGGGGGTTTGTACAACACCCTCCATTCTGGGGTCCCGTCATCTCCCAGAGACAGATGAGCCCTCCATTTGGTATCAACCATCCCTCTCAGCTTGCTGCAATGGGTTGCCTTAATACACAGTTTATACATCTCTTTACTGTTTAAATTTACAAAATCTATATTTTTGAGTTTTTGTAGTTTTAAGAGCTTTCCTTTCTCTTCCTCCTCCCCCTCATCTTCTTTAATCCCTACTGGAGTTACCAATAACACAGGAAAAGCAGCACCCTGTCTCTGATCCCCCTGTTCTTCAGCCATCTCCTCTCTCAGAGCCTCACTGAGCCCCGGGGAGAGACAGCTCCTAACCTGACTCACCATCCTCTCCACCTGCCTCTCGCTGCGCCAGCCCAACCTGGCAGCCAGCTTAGCCGCACTGAGCCAGCGAGAGAGTCCAGGGGTCATCAGGTGAGCCAGCCTGACTATTCCAGCCCTCACAAAGCTGGTCTGCAGAGCCTGTGATTGAAGACACTGCACTGAGAAGAGGGGATTGAAAAGAAGGGGCTCTTCTAGCAACCTCTGGGCTGTCATCGACGCTTCCTCTCTTCCCACCCTCACTGTGCTCCAAGTCTGTAAAATACTTTGATAAAAAGATGGCAGGTCAGAACTGTCCAGAGCACCGTGGTCAATTAAAAACAGGTCATATTTAAACCCCAGCCCTCCTACTTTACTTAAAAAAAAGCAGGCAAGCTGCTTCCAGTGAGCCCCCTCCCCAGTGTACAGGAGTCTCTGTACTGTTAAGAAATGAAAAGCAGGCAGGCTGCTTCCAGTGAGCCCCCTCCCCAGTGTACAGGAGTCTCTGTACTGTTAATAAACGAAAAGCTGCCACCCTGCCTGCGATACTGACCAACCCCTGCCCCCTCATCCCGGGAGATAGAGCACAACCGGCTTCAGCCAGTGATTCCCACCCCAGAAAAACTCTACAAGGAGCCTCTGCAGGCTGGTCACCAAGTCTCTAGGAGGATCCAGACACACCAACCTGTGCCATAGCATTGAGGCCACAAGATTGTTAATGACCAGGACCCTCCCTCTATAGGACAGCTGAGCCAGCAGCCCCCGCCACTGACACAGTCGGCCTTTCACCTTTTCAATCAACCCCTCCCAATTCTGCTCCATGTAAGTATCTGTACCAAGGAACACGTCCAGCACCTTCATCCCTGTCCTGCCCCACCTCAAAGACTGGGGCAAAACAGGAGGTCCACCCTCCTGCCAGCTCCCTGACAGGAAGGTGTCACTCTTGGCCCAATTAATTCTTGCGGACGACGCTCTCTGAAACATACCTAAGCTCTGAATCAGTTCCTGGACATCTCTTTTATTACTAATAAAAACAGTGATATCATCAGCATATGCTGACACCCTCACTATAGCAGGAGGGGCTGAGAAAGGCACCGTCCAGCCCGCCAGCTTGCTCCTCAACAGAACCAGCAGGGGCTCGATGGAGATGGAGTACAGCATCCCAGACAGGGGGCAGCCCTGCCTGATTCCCCTGCACATTGAGAAGGGTCGACTCAGCCCACCGTTTATTTTTAAAACGCTAAAAACATTACTATATAAAAGTTTAATAAGTTTAATAAACTGAGGGCCGAACCTGAAGGCTTCCAGGGTCTCAAAAAGGTA
The DNA here is from genome assembly GCA_030684275.1 of Acipenser oxyrinchus oxyrinchus. Taxonomy (NCBI): domain Eukaryota; kingdom Metazoa; phylum Chordata; class Actinopteri; order Acipenseriformes; family Acipenseridae; genus Acipenser; species Acipenser oxyrinchus. Next base: position 9,974,043 of record CM060281.1, on the reverse strand, counting down.
GTGGTGGTCGACGCGATCAAAAGCTTTCTCTTGATCCAAAGAGACCAGTCCCACATTAAAATCACCCTCCTTAGCTATCGATAAAAAATCCCGGATTAAAAAAATATTATCAAATATTGTTCTCCCAGGTACGCAATAAGTCTGATCAGGGTGAATTATTTTATCTAAACAGTTCCTCAGTCTCATCGCTAAACTTCTTGAAAATATTTTTAAATCGGTACATAACATTGAGACAGGTCTCCAGTTTTTAAGCATGCACAGGTCCCCTTTCTTAGGAGGCAGTGTGATGACGGCCCTACGGCAGCTTAGAGGCAGCTCCCCCGCCTCCAGGCTCTCTTGCAGCACCAACAACAGGTCTGGCCCCAGCTCCTTCCAGAAGTGCTGATAAAACTCTACTGACAGTCCATCGATCCCTGGTGCTTTCCCTCTGGCCAGCTGCTTGACAGCAGTGGTCAGCTCTTGAAGAGACAGCCCCATTTCCAGACTCTGCTGCTCCTCCAAACTCAGACTGAGCAGTCCCTCCAGTAGTGTGTTTATATCAGTCTGGTTACATGACTCGCTGCAATACAGGTCAGTGTAGAATTGCACCGCCACATCATTAATCTCCTCCTGACCAGTCAACTCTCTACCGCAGGGCAGCCGAACACAGGACAACCGCTTCCTATTCGCTCTCTTCTTCTCTAAACCAAAAAAGAAGCTTGTAGGAGCATCCATATCTCTCAGCTCAATAAATCGAGATCGCACTTGTGACCCCCGCACCTTCTCCTCCAGCATGCTACCCAAAGCTTGTCTCCGCTCCACCAAGGTCTCCTTTGCAGTTGTGCTCTGCTCAGTCTCTAACTTTAGGATCTCTCTCTCTAGCTCTCTTATGACTGAGTTCAGTGACTTGGTTATGTCTAAAGTGTACTGCTGACAAAATAATTTGATTTGTGTTTTTCCTGTATCCCACCACTGCCTCAGATGCTTAAATTGGCTTTTTTGTTCTTGCCATTTTAACCAAAAATCCTTAAACTGTTTTGTAAAATTAGTGTTTTGCAATAATTTGGTGTTGAAATACCACTGAGATGCCCTGTGTAATTCTTTACCTGTAATTACTGTGATCAGAGTGCAATGATGGTCAGACAAGCTGTTTGGTATTATTGTTGCTTGTGTGAATTTATTGAGGTGGTGTTTGAGTGCATATATCCTGTCCAGTCTTGCTCTAACTGTATACTGAGAAAGGTGGTGTGACCAAGTATACTGGCGAGTGGTGGGATGCAGACACCTCCAAACATCAACCAAGCCACTGAACTTTAAAATAGCAGCCAATTCTCTCGCTGAAGGAGGATGAGGTTCAATACTATTCCTATCTTTATTAAAATCTACTGTACAGTTAAAATCCCCTCCCACTATTAATATATCGTCATCATGTACTGTTAAAAGAGCCTGTTTTAAAACATTCAGGAATACAATTCTATCCCTTCCTATATTTGGAGCATAAACATTAATAAAATCATAAATTATCTCTCCTATCTTAGTCCTCACTTTTACAAGCCTCCCCCTAATTATCTCTTTAAAATCTAAAATGTCAACTTCCAAACCTGGTTGAAAAAGCACAGCCACCCCTGTGCTGTTATTTGTTCCGTGGCTCAGCACACACTGCCCTCTCCATTCAGCAAGCCATCCTGCCTCATTCTCTCTGTTTGTGTGTGTCTCCTGTAAAAAAGCCACTCCCACCCTCTTCTGTTCTAAAAATTCAAATAACTGTGCTCTCTTAAAATCCTGCCTACAACCATTGACATTAAAAGAGATCAAATTAATTCTGTCCATGATGGCTAAAAAGTTTAAAAAAACTAAGAAAAAGCAAACAGTAAAAGATGTAAAATTCCTATAAAACCTATCCATTTTTTCAATAAATAAATACATAAATAAATAAATAAATATTTATACTTTGGTTTTCTGATGTAACGTTTTCCTCACTGTTTGCATGAATTTCTTAAGTCTATACCGTTTTGGTTGATCTAATTCCTGTGTTGTGGCTTTCTTGAGGGCTATATGTGCAGAATTCAAAAACAAATTTCAGATCTGGAAACGACTATTTTATATCTACGCCTCTCCTACCTTTTGTTTGATCCAAAAACTCTCTTATTTTATTGACTGAATACAGTTTTTTCCTGGTAGTTTGGCTGTCAGTAATGTCGGAGAAGAGCGAAGAGTCCGAGACCTCACCGCCGTCTACACCCCCCATCTCCACCTCCTCGTACTCCTCATCACTGTCATTGACCGCCGCCGCTGATATTTTCAGCTGCTCCTCTCCCTTTAACTCTGCTACTGCCTGTTGTGAGTCAGACAGAGATGGATTCACAGCAGCACCAAGTAGAGACTCAGCACTGCGCCCCTCTCCCTCTGAACAGGGAGGCACAGGAGCTCCAGGTAGAGACCCAGAGCCACCGTCACTCCTCCCCGGGTTCAGGTCAGGAGCCCCCGCGGCACGAGATTCCTCTCCCGCAGCGCCGTGGCTCCCAGACTCGAACCTCAGTCTCTTATCAGACCGAGCCCAATCTCTCACCATCCGCTTCCTTCAGAGCTGACGGGCTGAGAGAGCCCCTGGTCCAATGAGACCGCCTCCAGAGCTCCGCTCCGACACACTTTCATTTTCTTTAAGATCTGTAGCTAATGTTTTTATTCTTTTTTCCTTTTTCTTTCCACCACAGTGAATTCCTGGTTTCCAGCGGTCTCTGTTGTCTGTTCTTTTAGCTCAGTTGGCTCTCCCGACCCTGCCAGTGACCCTGGCTGCCGCGGATCTTCCTCCCGCCTCCCCGATCATCCCTGACTTCCTCCCCGCCGATTTCACCCTGTTCTTCCTCAGGCTCTAGTCTCGGACAGTTTTACGCTGATGCCCCTGCGCCCACATTTAAAACAGCGATTGTGTTAGTACTAGCAAAGACAACGATTTGCTTCCTTCCACAGTAAACGTCCAAGCTACATCAATATCTACATTAGGATTGTTTAATAAAATGAATACCTGTCTTCTAAATGACATGACATGCTTTAGTCTGGGATCTTTGCATCCTAACGGTATCGATCTAATCGGGATGTTAATTTTCCGTACTTTGAAAGCTCCCTTCCAGCAACTCATTTTAAGGAAAGGGGCACATTTGACAGAATCACCTTAGTTACAGGTGTAGCTAGCGGAGACGCCATCACCAAACTTCCTTTAACCACAAACCCTTCCTGCACCAGCACATCTACAGCTTGTGTTTCACTGAAAAAAATAACTAACCCTTTATTTATGCGTGACGCTGATTTAATTTGACTTTCTCCTACCACCTCACTAATAGCGAGCAGGCATTCCTCCACCGACACTGTGCTGTCAGGATCACAACGACAGCCGTGCCGGCGAGTCAAACCTGCCATCGCCATAGCTGAGTCTGAGCTGACCCAAAGTCAGCACAAACACAGCTACGGACAAAAACAAAACAAACAAATAAACAAACAAACAAACAAATAAATAGACTATTTACTATAAAACTAAGACAGCAATGTAATAAATAATCCACAAACGCACTCCTACCCCAAACGCTTCCTCCAGCACCTCCCGTAATCCCACAATCCTCCACGAGAGAGAGAGAGAGAGAGAGAGACTTTTAAGATCCTTTATTAAATCATTACAATTAAAATCCATTCAATAACAATAATAAAAGGTAAACGATTAAGATACTTGCTGGCTCCGGGGAGCAGCCGAAACCTCCCCAGCGCATCAGCATAAAATCAAAACATGTTCTCCTTTAACCAAATAAAAGGATCATAAAATATAAATAAAACACAAAAAGCCAAAAAAAATAAAAATAAAAATAAACAGTGTTTTCCTGTAAAACAGATTAATAGTAAAGTAATAAACACTGTAAAAACAATAAAACAAAATATAAATAAAACTAAAAGTTAAACAGCAGCTCACCCTCCTCACTCAATGAGCACAAGGCGTCTCCCACACACCACCTCTCCTGAAAGCCCTCCAGGTTACTGACCATTTTAAAATAATTAAAATCCACCATTACACGGCTGATTGCTAAAATACGAAACAATCGGACAACGTCTGTTAGTCCTGCCTCTAAAATCTTATTTTTCCTGATTTTAAAATGGCCAATTTTGCCTGCCCTAAAATAAAGTTAATTAAAACACTCCTATTCCTTGATTTAAAACTATAGGGGAACCCAAAAATAAAAATCTCCTTGCTAAAAATCACCCCAAAAGCTTGCAGGAGCCCCTGCAAGAGATGAAAAACGACCCCAGCCTGACACAATCACTGAAGGTGTGGAACACTGTCTCCTCCTCCCCACAGAAACAGCACTCAAGACTGATAGTGGGGTCCACTCTGTGGAGGAACCGTCCCGTAGACACGGCACAATGCAAAATCCTCCACTGCAGGTCCCCTACTCTTTTAGTTAAGGGCAGTTTGTACAAGACCCTCCACACTGGCTCTCTTTCTTCTGCTGCCTGTAAATGGCTTCTCCACTTTGTGTCTACAAGCCCTTTTAGCTGCTTGGACTGGACTGTTTTGACATGCAGCTCATATAGTTTTTTCCCCTCTGCTGTGTGGAGAGCTATATTTCTTACTCTCTCCACTTTCCCTATCCTCACTCCTTCCCCGCCCTCTTCCTCACCTAAACCTGGGGATAAAAAAATTACAGGGAAAAAGGGGTCCCCTCCCTGCTCTGACCCCCAGCTAGCCCCTCCCCCAAAGCCTCCTTGAGTTTCGGGGAGAGAGTTCTTCAGCTCATTAATTATTTTCTCAGCCAGCCTCTCCGAGCCAGCCCAGCCGTCCGGCCAGCTGAGCCGCTGAGATCCAAGAGGGGTGGCCTGACTCAATCAGGTGGGCCAGTCGGGTTATACCGGCCTTAACAAAACTGGCACACAGCACCTCCGACTGAAAAACTGAATGGGAAAAACGGATTAAAGAAGAGGGGCTCCTCTAGTGACCCTTTCTCCCTCTCCACTCTTACTGTTTGCCACATTTTAAAAACATTAACATAAAAGAGGGGAGACCTGTCTTATCTAACCTGGAAAAATTAATTAAGAACAGGCCCCGATCTAACCCCATTCCTCCTACTCGTCTCAGAAAATAAAAGGCTATCTCTCTCCAGTGAGCACCTTCCTCAGCATACAGGAGCCTTTTCACTGCCTGCAGTCTGAAGGCTGCCACCCTGCTGGCAATGCTGACCAAGCCTTGCCCCCTTCATCAGTGGGGAGGTACAGAACTGCCGGCCTCAGCCAGTGTCTCCCGCTCCAGAAGAAATCCAGCAATATCCTCTGAATCTCCTCTACCATTCCCCTTGGGGGTCCAGACACGTCAACTTGTGCCATAGCATTGAGGCCACCAAATTATTGATGACCAGGACCCTCCCCTTGAATGACAGCTGAGCCAGCAGCCCCTGCCAGCTGTGCAGCCGCCTCCTCACCTTATCCACCAGGCCCTCCCAGTTCTTCTGCATGAACAGCTCTGTCCCAAAGAACACCCCCAGCACCTTAATCCCAGTCCTGTCCCATTGCAGGGCCTGAGGCAGTGTGGGGGGCCTGCCCAGCCAGACAACCTGCCCCTCAGAAGATGCAACAATGGCTCTATAGTCAATGAATACAGCATGCCAGACAGAGAGCAGCCCTGTCTAATGCCCCTGCTCACTGAGAAAGGTTTGCTCAACCCATTATTAATCTTTAAAACACTAAAAACATTAGCGTATAAAAGCTCAATGTAGGAAATAAAAACAGGGCCAAACCCGAAGGCTCTCAGGACTTTCACAAGGTAGGTGTGGTCGACCCTATCGAAAGCCTTCTCTTGATCAAGGGAGACCAATCCCACATTAAAATGACATGTTTCACTCAAAGTTAAAAAATCTCTAATTAAAAACAGGTTATCAAAAATAGATCTTCCTGGGATACAATAGCTTTGATCTTTATGTATTACTGTACTTAAAACCTTTTAAGTCTATTTGCGAGACATCTAGAAATTATTTTCGAATCTGCACATAAAAGCGAAACAGGTCTCCAGTTCTTTAAAAGGCAGAGGTCTCCTTTCTTGGGCAGCAGTGTGATCACTGCCCTGCGGCAGCTGAGAGGCAGTTCTTTCCTCTCCAGACTCTCCTTCAGCACCTGGAAGAAGTCCTCCCGATCACCCCCAGAAATGTTTGAAAAACTCAGCAGGGAGGCCATCTATCCCAGGCGCCTTCCCGCTGGAGAGCTGTGTCATTGCAGTGGTCAGTTCCTCGAAGGTCAGCTCTGTATCCAGTCCTCTGCTCCTCCTCACTCAGGCTGGGTAGATCCTGGAACAGGGTCTCTGTGTCATCAGGATCACATTGTTCTTTAGTGAATAGCTGCTTGTAGAACTGCACAGCTGCCTCACTGATCTCCTCTCTGCTGTATAGTTCTCTGTCGCAGGGCATTCGCAGACACACCTCAGCTGCTGGCTGCATGCTCTCTTTTCTCCAGGCCAAAGAAGAAGGAAGTGGGTGCATCCATGTCCCTCAGCTCCACGAAGCGAGAACGCACCAACACCCCCTTCACCTTCTCCTCCAGCAAGCTGCCCAGCACATTTCTTTTCTCTTTTATTTTTGGAATGTTTGCTCATTGGAGTGATCTTCGTTATTTTCTAAATTTAGAATGTCTCTCTCTAACTCCCTGACTGCTTTGTCCAGTGACCTGGTTGCCTCCAGGGTGTACTGCTGACAAAAAATTTTAATTTGTTTTTCCCCAATGTCCCACCACTGCCTTAAATCTTGATAATTGTTCTTTTGTTTTTGCCAGATTTTCCAAAACTCTTTAAAAATAATTCCAAATTTACAGTCTTTTAATAATTGAATGTTAAAATGCCAATAAGAGGATTTATGTGCTTCAGTTGGAATAAGTACAGTAACTAACAGGCAGTGGTGGTCTGACAGACTATTAGGAATGATACTTGCCCCTACAAAAAATTGAGGTGACAACGGAATGAATAAAGCTGGTCCAGTCGTGCTCTAGATGTGTAATTATTACGAGACTGGGACCAGGTGTACTGTCGAGCATGAGGGTGCAAACATCTCCATACGTCAACCAGGTCACTGGACTGTAAAACTGCAGTTAGGTCTCTGGAGGATTGAGGATGTGGCTCCTCAGTATTCCTATCCTTTGTAAAATCCACAGTACAATTAAAATCACCCGCAACCACTAATACGCCATTATTATTGCATTTTAAAATGGTCTGATTCAACTTATTAAACAATACAGTTCTTTCTCTTCCTGTATTTGGTGCATAAATATTTATAAAAGTAAAGTTAAAACCAGCCATTTGTGTTTGTACTTTTAAAAGCCGCCCTTTCTCAATCTCTTCTACTTGCTTTACACTGACAGCCAGGTCTGATTTAAAAGCACCGCTACTCCGCGCTGGTGCTGGAGCCGTGACTGAACACACACTGACCTCCCCACTCTGACCGCCAGACCGCCTCATTCTCCTGCTCAGTGTGCGTCTCCTGCAGCAACACAACCCCAGCCCTTTTCTGCTTTAAAAATCAAATAACTGTGCTCTTTTAAAAGACTGTCTACAGCCATTAACGTTAAAGGAAATAAAATAGACTTTTCCATGGCGGTTAGAATATTTAAGACCATCAAGTTAAAACAAACACTAAAAAAAAGCAATAAAAAGTCGTAATACAAAAATCCATTTTAAAATAATGTTTTTGAACGTAACATTTTCTTTACCGCCTGTACTAGTTTTTAAACGGTATCTCTTCTGCTGATCTAGCTCCTCAAGTGTGGACTTCCTGGAGACTACATGCGCAGAATGTAAAACAATTTTAAATCGGAAAAAACTTTTAATGTCCACTCCCTCTTACCTTTAGTACTGTCAAGAAAGTTGCAAATGTACTGCAGTGTATAGAGTTTTCTCCTGACGGGTTGGCTGTCAGGGACGTCCGAGATTAGCGAGGAATCAGAGAGCCCCGTCATCCGACTGCGTACATGCCCTCGCCTTCCTCGCCGCCTGCCCCATCTTTTCAGCGGCCTCGCCGCTCTCCACAGCCTCAGCTTCAGCCTCGGTGCCCCTCCTGTCTTGCTACCTGTCTCGTAGTCAGACTGGGGCAGTTCTGTGCTTGTGCCTTCTTCCTCAGGGCAAGGTGGCACAGCCTGCGGGAAGACGCCAGTTCCTCTTCAGGCATCGGTTGGGGATCGCCTCCGCCTCCGCAACTTTCACGCCGGGGACTGAGTCTTCTCCCGCTGCCCACAAACACTAACCCAGGGTCTCGCTTGGGCTCTCCTTCTTCAGACGGTTTGTTTTTCTTTTTCTTTTTTTTCGCCACCATTTCAAACTCGTCTTGGCTTTGTCCAGTCTCTTGCCCTGAGGCTGTCTGCGCTTGACTGTGTCTCTTATGCTGCGGTGTCGACACTGCTTCAGACACGGCTGACGCTGCTGCTTCAGGCACCGCGGCTTCAGGCACCGCTGCCTCGGGCTCTGCTGCTTCAGGCACCGCGGCCTCGGGCTCTGCTGCTTCAGGCACCGCTGCCTCGGGCTCTGCTGGTTCCGCCGTCTCGGGCTGTGCTGGCTCCGGGGGCTGCTCGTCCTCCCGCTCTCCCCGATCGCCCCTAGCCTCCTCCCCGCCAGGAGCTCCCTTATCCTGCTCTGCTTTAGCCCGATCCCTGTTTCTCGGACACTGTTTTCTTTGATGTCCCTGAGCTCCACATTTAAAACACCTCATCGTATCAGAACTGGCAAAAACAACACAATTCGTCCCCTCGACATTAAAGTTCCACGCTACTTCAATAACTAAATTAGGATCGTGTTGTAAAATAAACGCTTGTCTTCTAAAAGACAAGACATGTTTAACACTGGGAGTTTTACATCCTAGAGGGATCGTCTTAATGGGATACATCAATTTTCCATATCTTGCTAGCTCTCTTTCCAGTAACTCGTTTTTAAGAAGGAGGGACATTAGACAGTATTACTTTGGTTACGGGTGTCACTAAAGGTGAAACTTCAATAAAAGACCCCTGCACACTAAACCCCTCCTCCACTAGCTTATCTACCAAATCCAAATCAGTTAAAAAAATGACTAGAGCTTTATTCATCCTTGAAGCTGATTTTATTTTATTGAAGCCCACAACCTCTCCTATCGCCACCAGGCATTCCTCCACCGACACCCCGACATCAGGCACACAGCGGCAGCCGTGCCGGCGAGTCAGCACCCCCCCTCCCCCCGAACTACACGCCATATCGGCGTTTCTGCTGATCTACGATCAGCTAAACAAACAACAATGACTCACAAATATACTACCACTATTACGCTAAACCGACAAACAAAATTTACATAAAACACAAAAATATAAATATATATAAATAAATTGCAAAAGCTTAGATTCTCCTGAATCACAACTCCCGCGCTCCACTCACCACCTGGCTCCTCCCACAATCCCACAATGAGAGAGAGAGAGAGAGAGAGAGAGAGAGAGAGAGAGAGAGAGAGAGAGAGAGAGAGAGAGAGAGAGAGATGCTTAACATGAGCTCCTAAATATACAAAATATTTATTGTCTTAGAATGAAATAAACACTGGAGAAATGTTATTTTTATTTCAGTAAAAACAAAGAGTACAATTAGAGACTATTTTCAAAAATATATATATTTCAAAACACTAAAAAATAAATAAAGTAAAACTATAAAGACAAAAACAGGACCAGAAGAGATGAACTAACAGCAGAGAAGTGAGAGAAGGAAAGAAAGAAAAAAGAAAGACAGAAAGGAAAGAAAAAAAAAGAAAGAAAGAAAAAAGGAAAAGAAAGAAAAAGGACAGAGTATACAATCAAAGAAAGAACAGAAAAACTGCCAGGAAAACAGCAAATTATCTGGACTTTGAGTTATAAAAGGTAAGCCTCTCACCTTATTTTAAATTAAATGAAATCCATTTTAAAGTGAGCCTGTGTGAGAAGTGGCAGTTGGTGTGTGAGGTTGACGGTTGGAAATGGATACATTGAGCAGTGCAGTAATGCAGCCCCGCCCCCTGAGCCCTGTGTTCCAATTCCCTGGGGAGGTGAAGAGCGCCCAGGCCAGGAAACAACACAAGCACAGAGTGCTGAGAGAGAGCCCAGAGACTCTCATTGCTGACTGCTTCCAGGCTGGAGAAAACACTGTCACCACTAACCTGCTCCTCTTCACTGAGCACACAGATGCCTGGCACACAGCCATATGTAAAATGTATGTACATGTAAAAAAGGGAGGCATCTGCCAGGGGAGACAGTTGAAAATAAGGGAAGACGCAGACTCACACCACACAGTGTTCACAGTAAATCTGTATCAGAACGGCACTATCATGATACAGGGCAGTGAGGCCAGCCTGGTGTCTTTTGAGGAGAATTTCCTGGCCTTAAAAGAGCTGGCTGAGTCTGCAAAACCAAAGAGCCAAAACACAGGGACACCTACAGCAGCAAGCCCTGTCCCTGACAGCACACAGCCTGCCCGCAGCACTGACAGCACAGCCCCAGTCCCCACTGTCCCAGCAGAGGAGAGCACAGTCCCTGGAGATAGCCAGCCCCTCCTCACCCAGCCCCCGGAGCTCCACAGCACAGTGGCAATCATGAAGGCAAGCCTCTCCCTGCTAGAGGTAGAGCTGACAGAGCTCAGGGAGCTAGTCCGGGCCAGGCTCACAGAGAGCGACATCACACAGCAGTTGAAAGACCAGACCAGTCAGATCAAGAACGAATATAAAGCCTCATTCAGGGAACTGAAGGCAGAGGTGAAGGAGCTGCAGCAGGACAGGGAAACCCTGAGAAGAGAACTGACCGGACTGAGAGAGGAGCTGCAGCACAGAGACAAAACAGTACAGAGCCTGAGGGAGCAACTGCACACACTCACAGTCCCCCACAGCCCTGCAGGAGGCACAGCAACCCAGACAGCACAGTGCCCCCAGCCCCAGCCTGCAAGGACACACACAGCACACCAGCCAAACACACTGACACACCGACACACACAACACCGACAGCCCCCAGCCAGACACACTGGCAATCACACAAAGCCTGACACACACACACACACACACACGAACAGCACACAGAACACTCCCAACACACACGCTGACCCAGGCACAGCCCCGACCCTCGGGCAGACCGGCAGCAAAGCACCGCAACACCGAGATCACCCTGCTGATGGACTCCAACGGAAATACATCGATGAGAAGTGGCTCTTCCCAAAACACACAGTGTCCAAGATCTGGTGTCCGACCACAGAGAAGGCCCTGGAGGCTCTGTGTGAGTCCACCCTCGGCTCCCCGGCACATAATCATCCACAGAGGCACCAATGATCTGAGGGCCCAGCAGGAGAACGTGGCCAAGTCCATCAGGAGAGTGGCAGAGAGGGCCACCCAGGAATTTCCGCATTCAAAAATCATCATCTCCACCCTGCTGCCCAGAAAGGATTTCCACCAATACACCATCCAGAAGATCAACGCTGAAGTCTCCCGAGGGTGCGCTCTACTAACCAACATGCACCTGGCACACCACCCCACCCTCGGGCTGCAACACCTGTACGACCACGTGCACCTGCACCAGCGGGAGTCAGAATCTTTGCCAAGACCCTGAAAGACGCCACCCTGGGCCGAGACCCAGCCAGCCCCCAACACGGCAACAGGAGAGGCCTCAACGTCCACAGACCGCAGCACAGTCCACAGACAGCCAGGTGGGCCCCCAGGAGCCTCCGTCCACAGCCTGGACAACACAACCGCACCTGTCCAGCCCAGAAAGCCCAGGCCCGGCCCAGCGGACCCACGTCCGGTCCTGCCAGCCCATTCCAGCACCCAGCCATCCCAGCAGCAGGCTCACAGCTACGCTGCGGCCCTCAGCAGACCAGCAGGGACTGGGAGCACAGAGCTGGAGGAGATTCACCACCTCCTGAACCTCATCTGCACAAGACTTATGAGCTAAGTCACTACTTTTAAAAAAAAAAAAAATTAAATAGATTGTAAAAAAAAAAAAAAAAAAGGAGGAAAGGAAAAGAGATAAATATATATATATATATATATATATATATATATATATATATATATATATATATATATATTGTAATGGAGAGATTTCAGCAGCAAAACGTAAATAATTAATGTTTAGTGAATTATTACAAAACAAATTTGTATATATCTTTTTTTTTTTCTCTCTCCAAAATGTTTTGTTTAATTCTAAGACAAAAATAGAAAAATAATTGCAAATATAAATATGATTAAATCCTTGTCCATCACAATGTGGAATATCCAGGGCCTGAGCTCCTCAGTGTTTGGGCTGAAGAGCACAGCCCCAGAGTTTATAGAGAGAGTGAAAGGCCTGGATATCATCATCCTGCAGGAAACATGGTGCAGGGCAGACGTGTCCACTCACTGTCCCTCAGGCTATAGGGAGATCATAGTGCCCTCACTGAAAAAGACCACAGTCAGACGAGGCAGAGACTCTGGGGAATAATCATTTGGTACAAAGCAGAGCTCACCAACTCAATAGAGCCAATTAAACGGGGAGAGTCACATTTGTGGCTTAATCAGCAGAAATATTGTCTCTGCACAAAATGAAATCTTCCTGTGTGCAATATATATCCCCCTCAGAATCCCCATACTATAATGAGGAAACCTTTACCAGTCTCCACACAGAGATCTGCCACTTCCAGGCCCAGGGAAACGTTCTGATCTGTGGAGATCTGACGCCAGGACAGGCAAGCAGCCTGACTTCACCAGCACACAGGGAGACCAACATATATTCAGGCAAAACCCCTATATTCCAGCCCGATTGTCTCCCAGAGAAACAGCTATGATAGAAAAATAAATCAAAGTGGGAGACAATTACTGCAACTCTGTCAAGGCCTAGGCCTGTACATTATTAACGGTAGGATCCGAGGGGACTCTTTAGGAAGACACACCTACAGCTCAGCTCTTGGCAACAGTGTAGTAGATTACACCATTACTGACCTAGACCCTTCCTCTATTAGTGCATTCACTGTCAGGCCAATATCTCCTCTGTCAGACCACAGTCAAATAACTGTGTTCCTTAAAAGAACAGAGCAGACCAGCAACACACAGACACAGCCCTGCAAGCTGTATAACCTCCATCATTCCTACAGATGGGCTCCAAACAGTGCAGAAGAATACCAGAAAGCAATCAGCCATCCAAAAATCCAATCACTATTAAACACCTTTCTGGTTACACCACATACTCACAGTAAACGGGGAGTAAATCTAGCTGTAGAAAACCTGAATGAAATATTTAGACAGGCAGCTTTAAAATCCAAACTAAAAATAATTCGAACACTCAAAAGAAAAACTGAAAGAAAATTGGTTTGATGAAGATTGTAAAAATATAAGGAAAAGACTTAGGCAATTATCAAATCAAAAACATAGACAACCAGACAACCAAGATTTACGCCTCAGCTACTGTGAAACTCTAAATTACTATAAACGCACACTAAAACAGAAAAAAAATAACCACATCAACAAGCAACTGACAGAAATCGAGGAGTCCATTAACTCAAACCGATTCTGGGAACATTGGAAAAAACTAAATAAATCAAAACCAGAAGAATTGGCCATACAAAATGGAAATATATGGAAAAACCATTTTGAAAAACTCTATCAAAACATAACACACAATGAACAACCATTAGATCAAAACAATATTTATGAAAACTGAAAAACTAGAATTGTCAATTAAAGACAACCAGAATCCACTGGACTCTCCAATCACTGCGCAGGAACTTAAAGAGAAACTGCAGACCCTCCAGAATAGGAAAGCCAGCGGGGTAGACAGCATCTCCAATGAGATGCTGAAGCACAGCAGCCCTAAGCTGCAGGAGGCCCTGCTCAAACTGTTTAACCGGATACTAAGTGTGGGCTACTTCCCTGACATCTGGAACCAAGGGATTATATCCCCTGTCTTTAAGAGTGGAGACAAATTCGACCCCAATAACTACCGAGGCATCTGTGTGAGCAGTAACCTGGGGAAGGTAGTCTGCAGTATCATTAACACTCAGATACTGGCCTTCCTCACCGAACACAGTGTCTTGAGTAAGAGTCAGATTGGCTTCCTTCCAAAACACCGCACTACTGATCATATTTACACCCTACACACCCTAATAGACAAACATGTAAACCAAAATAAAAATAAATTATTTGCTTGCTTTATAGATTTCAAAAGGCTTTTGATTCAATCTGGCATGAAGGATTATTTTATAAACTCCTCCAAAGTGGTGTAGGAGGTAAAACCTATGACACAATTAAATCAATGTATACAGAAAATAAATGTGGTGTAAAGATTGGCAATAAAAGAACACAATTCTTCTCACAGGGCGTGGAGTGAGACAGGGGTGCAGTTTGAGTCCAACACTGTTCAACATCTACATCAATGAATTGGCCACAGTGTTGGAGCAATCTGCAGCCCCTGGCCTCACTCTGCTTGATACTGAAATTAAATTCCTGCTCTAGGCGGATGACCTGGTCCTGCTGTCGCCCACAGAGCAGGGGCTGCAGCAGAGCCTGTCACTGCTAGAGCAGTACTGTCAGACCTGGGCCCTGGCAGTAAACATGAGCAAAACTAAAATCATGATATTTCAGAAAAACCCAGATATCAGGAAAGTAGATACATCTTCACACTACACCACACCACAATAGAACACTGCATGCACTACACCTACCTGGGCCTAAACATCAGCGCATCAGGTAGCTTTAACCCGCAGTGAATGCACTAAGAGAGAAGGCCTGCAGGGCTTTCTATTCCATAAAGAAAAAGCTTTATATAAAACTCCCCATTAGAATTTGGCTCAATTTTTGAAAGTGTTATCAAACCCATTGCCCTCTATGGCAGTGAAGTGTGGGGTCCGCTCACAGAGCAGGATTACACTAAATGGGATAAACACCCAATAGAAGCCCTGCACACAGAGTTCTGCAAAACATCCTGCAAATACAGAGAAACACCAAACAACGCGTGCAGGGCAGAACTAGGTCAATATCCATTATTGATCTCAATACAAAAAGAGCAATTAAATTTTGGCTTCATCTAAAACAAAGCAACCCAAACTCCTACCACAGTAAAGCCCTGCAGTACCAAGAACTGAGCCAAAGGAAGAGTCCCTCAGCCAGCTGGTCCTGAAGCTCACTGCACCAACACACACTAACACCAACCAGCCTCAGGACAGCACTGCTCCAACACAGACAATTCGAGTTAACCAAATTGTAACACAACACAAACAAAACTACCTCACCTATTGGGACACACACACAAAAACACAAAGCAAATTAGAGTGCTATCAGGCCCTAAAAAGACACTACACCCTGGCTGAATACCTGAGCAGGGTGAAAGACAACAAGCAGAGGCAGATCCTAACCAAATACAGGCTCAGTGAGCACAGCCTGGCCATAGAAACAGGCCGACACAGGCAGACCTGGCTGCCCAAAGAGGACCGGCTGTGTCATCACTGTCAACTCCAACAAGTAGAGACAGAGATGCACTTTCTACTGCAGTGTACAAAATACACAGAAATAAGGGAAACTTTCTTCCCACAAATAAAAAATCTCTGCAAAACATTCTCAGACCTGCCAGACTCGCAAAAACTCCCAATCCTCCTCGGAGAGGAGTCCAGCTGTGTCCAACTGGCAGCCCAGTACACAGCCGCCTGTCACAGCCTGAGGGACAAACAGTGAGCACTCTACATTAGTTCAAATCTTGTTACATTTCATTGTTGTTATTGTTAAATTATTAATAACGTGGTTATTATTTATATTTTTTTACCATTATTATTATCATTATTATTCTCATCAGTGTTATTGTCTATTTAATGTTCATATGATGTACTGTGTATACATTGCTTTGGCAATACTGTAAATAATGGTCATGCCAATAAAGCACCTTTGAATACTCTCTCTCTCTTACCTCTCTGACTGATACTCTCTCTCTCACCTCTCTCTGACTGATACTCTCTCTCTCTTACCTCTCTCTGACTGATACTCTCTCTCTCTCTTACCTCTCTCTGACTGATACTCTCTCCCTTACATCTCTCTGACTGATACTCTCTCTCCCTTACCTCTCTCTGACTGATACTCTCTCTCCCTTACCTCTCTCTGACTGATACTCTCTCTCTACCTGACCTCTCTCTGACTGATACTCTCTCTCTCCCTTACCTCTCTCTGACTGATACTCTCTCTCCCTGACCTCTCTCTGACTGATACTCTCTCTCCCTGACCTCTCTCTGACTGATACTCTCTCTCCCTGACCTCTCTCTGACTGATACTCTCTCTCTCCCTTTCAAAGATTTTTTGGAAGTAATAAAAATTGTCCTGTCTCGTGACACCATTCCCTTGATAAACAAGGTTTTTTTTTTTTTTTTTTTTTAAATTTGACAGCTGACGTCGCACAGATTTTGGGTCAAACCAATATGTTAGTGTAGGGAGAATTTATTGTGATTGTTTATCATTTTTGCCCATCCTCTGAATACCTTTAATTTTTTTTAATGTTATTTTAAACCTTTAAAGACAAAACCAATGTCAAACGTAGTATACATATATAATGAACGAAGAAAAGTGAAAGGGCAAAACATATAGTTTGAGCCCCATATTCAAAGTGGAGGGGCAGGTGCCCCTTCTGCCCCGTGGGTTAGGCGCCTATGCGGTGGAAGGCTGTCCGCGAGCTCCCTATCCTTCTGTTATTCTGAACAAAGTCAGTCAATGCAAGACAGAATTCAGAGGAGGTGCTGCCGCTCACAGACTGGAACTGTCCGCTGCCAGGAGCTCGTGTAGGGCGCCCCCCTCCAAAACACCGTTCAATAGTTAACCAAGGATAACCCCCTCGGTTATCCCTATAATTAAACTGACTATCTTAAATAACCAATTAAATAGAATTAATGACTACGCCAATTTGAAGCTAATATAACTCCAAATAAATAACAGGTTCTTTAAAAATCAAGACAGCACAGTGTGTAAAGTGAGGACAACAAGGTATAAAAACAACAAGAATTTTATTTAAACAAAATCACAGCTTTTACCTATAGCAGCAGATTTGATAGCAGCAACCTTTAAACTATAGCAGCAGATTTTTAACCAAGAGCGATCCCATCAGACTCTAAGCACTAGGATACTTTAAACTAATGTCACACCAACACTTCTAAATTAAAAAAAAAGATGATAATTTTCACAGCACAATTCCACAAGTAATAGCTTAAACACTTTTAAATAAACACCCTTCAAAGCAAATAGTGGTTTCCACAAACACAATTCCAAAAAACTCTAAAAGAACCACGAACACAGAAAAGAAATTCGTAGACAGCGCTCAAATATTACATCAAAATTCACAGGATCGTAATTACCAACTCAGAATACAGACAATGCACATTCTCTTTTGTAATCAACTGCATACAATTGCGACCGACGTCTAAGAGCACGAGGGATACTTCACTGAAACCACTCCAATATAGAGCGGACCAAACTATTCAATATGAAGAGTAGTAGTTTACCATTAACTTCTAGCGCTTTGGCCAATTCACAGCACCTCAGTATTACACTTGAAAAGTTACAATCCTTACCAAACAGTAGTTCCCCGACCCGTGCTCTCAGCTCACAAATCTCTCAAACCCGGTCACTCTCTGGCTGATTAACCCCACCTGTTTTTATACAGCTGGCCCCATTACGAATTAGCACTGCAATTACTATGGAGACCAGTAGTTTCCCTGGGGTTTAAAGGGACAGTGCAACAGTAAAAATAATTTTAAAAAAAATCACACAATAAAACTCTATCTTATTACATTCACAAAAAAAATAAACAATACATTCATATATATATATATATATATATATATATATATATATATATATATATATATATATATATATATATATATATATATATATATATATATAATTGATTAATTTTGATTTTTGATTTTTTACATGAAACTTGTACTTTTTATATAGGTATATAAATGTCAGTTGCTGTGGATTTAGACAAGGAAGCTACATGCCACTCTTGTGTGCAATTCCATTCTATGGTATTTACCAATCAAACAGGAAAGTAGAAATTTTCAAACAGGAAATCGAAAATTTCTAGACTCGAGCAGCACCTTCAGGTTTTCAGCGAAAGCTGGTCAGGCTTGGATGTAACGTTAAAAATGAACTCGTTTTAATTATTATTTGTTTATTTAGCAGACGCCTTTATCCAAGGCGACTTACAGAGACTAGGGTGTGTGAACTATGCATCAGTTGCAGAATCACTTACAATTACATCTCACCCGAAAGACGGAGCACAAGGAGGTTAAGTGACTTGCTCAGGGTCACACAGTGAGTCAGTGGCTGAGGTGGGATTTAAACCGGGGACTGTCTGGTTACAAGCCCTTTTCTTTAACCACTGGACCACACAGCCTCCTTTAACAATTGCGTAGTGGCGCAGCGGGCTAAGGTCGTGTGCTCTTCAAGAACGTCATGTTACGAGTTCAAACCACGGTATTATATCTCATTGTGTATAAGAGGTATGTACTTTTTCACATTTGAGGTAGGAAAGTTTCAGACTTTTGATACTGGTACAAAGTGTAATTCTAAGTGATTTAGTGTTGCCGCTGCAACATGGTAAAAACAGCTAAACTCTTTGAGCTGTGAGACACTCGGTAGTTTCAAACAAGTTTTTCTAACTTGTACGAGGAACCGTTCCTCTTAATATAACTAGTCTACAGAAACATGTGCAGTGATTTAAATTGCATTATCTAATACCACATACATATTACAATAACCAGTGAATCATAATACCATTTGTTTGTTTTTTATTTTTATAAAAAGTCGACCTCGAAGGGACTCGAACCCTCAATCTTCTGATTCGAAGTCAGACGCCTTATCCATTAGGCCACGCGGTCTTTCACGCTTGAAAGCTCTTACTTAACTCTGCAATGAGTGTGTCCTGTTCCATAAGAAACAGAGTCAACTAAGTAAGTGAATTCTGTTGATTTTAAAAGCAACATTCTCTGTTTTCATTAAGCTGCGATGTTTGCTGTGGCTCGATCCTGTCTGGTGAGATAGGAAAAGTGATGATCAAAACTCAGATGTGCTTTCATAGCACACGAGCAACGCAAGCTTTAAACATCTTGAGTGTCTGAAGTTATTTTGTAATGTTAATGTAAGACCTCGCTGCTGTCCAGTCATTGCATCAAGTACCGCTTGTCAGTTGGAGGAGAAGGTCTGCAAGTAGAAGTTAAGACAGCGATTGCTTTTTAGAAAGTTATGTTTGCTTCATTTTGTAATATATTTTTAATGAAATACCATTTTAGTGGTCAATTGTTTTTCATTACCAAGCATTGCACTGTACACTAGATACTGTTTGCATGCCCATCAGCCTGGTAATAAGCTTCAGATATTAATCCATTCTGATCTGTAGAGCATATATCACATTTTATTCTACAGAAAAATGTGCAGTGATTTAAATTGCATTATCTAATACCACATACATATTACAATCAGCAATGAATCATAGTACCATTTTTTTAAATATAAAAAATTATTCGTTAATTGATGAAGTAAAAAAGAAGTGATATCTATAACAAAAACACTGTCAATGTAAAATAATAAGTTAGAAAAACGCAACAGCCGTTTAAAGGGGTGATATCAAACACAAAAGCCCAAGTTAGGAGAAGCAACTAGGCCAATCTTGTCAAGCATCAAGCAAATAGGCACAATTGGAAAGGTGCTGGGGCCCAAGATTCACACAATTCTTGCTTCTAACTTGGCTTTTTGATTCTTGCTCCACTTTATAGCTCCACTTTATCGCTCCACTTGAAATGCACAGTGGCTAAGGTCGTGTGCTCTTCAAGAACGTCATGTTGCAAGTTCAAACCACTTGAAATGCTCTTTGTATGACTTGAAGTGACTGAGACACACACTCACACACTGAGACACACTCACACACACTGAGACTGTGTGTGTGTGTGTGTGTGTGTGTGTCTCGTGTGTGTGTGTGTGTTTCAGTGTGTGTATGTGTCATTGTGTGTGTCTCAGTGTATGTGTGTGTGTCTCAGTGTATGCATGTCTCTGTGTGTATGTCTCAGTGTGTGTGTGTCTCAGTGTGTGTGTGTGTGTATCTTAGTGTGTGTGTGTGCCTCAGTGTGTGTGTATCTCAGTGTGTGTATGCCTCAGTGTGTGTGTGTGTGTCTCAGAGTGTGTGTGTGTCTCAGAGTGTGTGTGTGTGTGTGTGTGTCTGTGTGTGTGTGTGTCTCAGTGTGTGGGTGTGTGTCTCAGTGTGTGTGTATGTCTCAGTGAGTGTGTGTCTCAGTGTGTTTGTGTATCTGTGTGTGTGTGTCTGAGTGGGTTTGTGTGTGTCTCAGTGTGTGTGTGCCTCAGTGTGACTGTGTGTCTCAGAGTGTGTGTGTGTCAGTGTGTGTGTGTCAGTGTGTGTGTATGTGTCTGTGTGTGTGTGTCTCAGTGTGTGGGTGTGTGTCTCAGTGTGTGTGTATGTCTCAGTGAGTGTGTGCCTCAGTGTGTGTGTGTGTCTCAGTGTGTGTGTGTGTGTGTGTCTCAGTTTGTGAGAGTGTGTGAGTGTGTGCCTCAGTTTGTGAGTGTGTCTCAGTGTGTGAGTGTGTGTCTCAGTCACTTCAAGTCATACAAAGAGCATTTCTAGTGGAGCGATAAAGTGGAGCGAAGCAATCAAAAAAAGGCGCCAAGTTACTTAACTCTACAATGAGTGTGTCCTGTTCCATAACAAATGGAATTTCAACTAAGTAAGTGAATTCTGTTGATTTTAAAAGCAAAGTTTTGTGTTTTCATTTAGCTGCGCTGTATGCTGTGGCTCGATCCTGTCTGGCGAGGTAGGCAAAGTGATGATCAAAACTCAGATGTGCTTTCATAGCACACGAAGCAACGCAAGCTTTAAACATCTTGGGGTGAAGTTATTTTGTAATGTTAATGTAAGACCTCGCTGCTGTCCAGTCATTGTTTCAAGTACCGCTTGTCAGTTGGAGGAGAAGGTCTGCAAGTAGAAGTTAAGACAGCGATTGTTGTTTTAGAAAGTTAAGTTTGCTTCATTTTGTAATATGTTTTTAATGAAATACCATTTTAGTGGTCAATTGTTTTCCATTACCAACCATTGCACTGTGCACTAGATACTGTTTGCATGTCCATCACCCTGGTAATAAGCTACAGATATTAATCCATTGTGATCTGTAGAGCATATATCACATTTTAGTCTACAGAAACATGAGCAGTGATTTAAATTGCATTATCTAATACCACATACATATTACAATCAGCAATGAATCAAGGATGCAACATGGATTGCAAAGCATATAACATGGTTTATTTAGATTTCCAGAAAGCTTTTGACAAAGTCCCGCATAAAAGATTAATTCTCAAACTGAACGCAGTAGGGATTCAAGGAAATGCATGCACATGGATTAGGGAGTGTTTAACATGTAGAAAACAGAAAGTACTGATTAGAGGAGAAACCTCAAAATGGAGCGAGGTAACCAGTGGTTTAGCACAGGGATCAGTATTAGGTCCTCTGCTATTTCTAATCTACATTAATGATTTAGATTCTGGTAGTAGTAAGCAACCTTGTTAAATTTGCAGATGACACAAAATAGGAGGAGTGGCAAACACTTGCAGCAGCAAAGGTCATTCTAAATGATCTAGACAGCATTCAGAACTGGGCTGACACATGGCAAATGACATTTAAAAGAGAAAAGTGTAAGGTACTGCAAGCAGGCAATACAAATGTGCATTATAAATACCATATGGGAAATACTGAAATAGAAGAAGGAATCTATGAAAAAGACCTAGGAGTTTATGTTGACTCGGAAACGTCTTCATCTAGACAATGTGGGGAAGCTATAAAAAAAGGCCAACAGGATGCTCGGATATATTGTGAAAAGTGTTGAATTTAAATCAAGGGAAGTAATGTTAAAACTTTACAATGCATTAGTAAGACCTCATCTAGAATATTGTGTTCAGTTCTGGTCACCTCGTTACAAAAAGGATATTGCTGCTCTAGAAAGAGTGCAAAAAAGAGTGACCAGAATTATCCCGGGTTTAAAAGGCGTGTCGTATGCAGACAGACTAAAAGAATTGAATCTATTCAGTTTTAAACAAAGAAGACTATGCGGTGATCCGATTCAATATATATATATATATATATATATATATATATATATATATATATATATATATATATATATATATATATATATATGTGAGACAGCAGGGAGGGGTTAATTCCTCCCTAGAGGAAAACTTGTGCGTAAGGCACATTTTGGGTTAATTGTTTAATTTGTGTTAATTGTTTTGTTTAATTGTTTTATTTTATTGATCATTACCGGCACCTGGCTACTATTGAAAATTGGAGCCAGGTGCCCGGTATTTAAGGAGAGCAGTCAGTCTGCTCAGGGCAGCTGCTGAAGAGGGTAGAAGCCCGACTGTGCTGGTGTGTGGGTACAGCCGTAATTTAAAAGGAAAAAAAAAAAAAGGTAGAGTGAGTCCTTTTTTTTTGTGTGTACTGTTCTGTGTTTTTTGATGCAGGTAAACAGCTTAGCTGTCCTGTTGTTTAGTTTAAGTTCCTGTTTTGTTTTAGTTATTGCTCAAAGAAGAGCTAGGTGTTTGTTTTGTTTATTTTGTTTTGTGTGTTTTCATTAAAAATAGCGCGACCGCGCTTTCAAAAAAAATCCATTTGTGTGTTGGGTCCGTGTTTTTAAAGGGGCAACGAACCGCAAAGAGGTTTCGATCTTTTACAATATATACCTGTGCGCACACACAATAAATCATTATACAAAATACAAACACAAAATAATAAACTGCACAGGGGCGGAGGAGGATACCCGTTCTAACATAAATAAACAATCACGTCCAGGGCTCCTCACCCTGTACACAGCTATTGACTTGTTTTCTACATTTCACACAAGGTTTTGGGAACTACAAATAAAAAGTGAAATGGTGCTTTTGGCTGATTTGCTTTTCCTGCACATATACCCTGAAAACATATAAACTATCCTTGCTGTAAAGAGAGTCACGCAGTTCTTGCACTTTGCTGAGAACTTGGCGCGAGGAACTACCGTTTCTCTCAATTCAAAGTACTGATGTGGAACAGTAGCTGAATTATCCAGATAATAGACATGGCCTCAAGAACATTGAACTCAAGGCTATTTTTAAAGCCGATGTTGCATGCATATTAGTGAGGAATCAACTACACAGTAACATCAGCAAAGGAATTGTGTTAAGAGAATTGTAGACCATTTGCAGAATCTATTAATAAATGCATTAACCACACAAATTGTTAATGTGCTACCTGTGTTGGAGTTTGTGTTAAATGTCTTGATAATTGTTTCATAAATCAGACAAGATGAATCATCATTGTTGCAGTACATCCTATCCTGTGTACCGATGTTATCACGCGCACAGAACACATGGAAATTGTATCACACACACACTTGTTCTATGTAATTGTAGCACCTGAGTGCAATCTTCCTGTTTGCACAAAATATTTCTCTTTTCATTGGTTGGATCAGCTTCACTCTGAAACTGCACGTGATATCTACTTTACAGTAAGAGACATCCTACATGATGCATTAACTTATAGAATTGGCAAATGTAATTCACATTCAAAAACTGTAAGACTGGCATCCGTTTCTATATTAATGAAACAGAGGTAAAGACGTTACAAATGAGAGAAGAGTGACATCTAGTGGATAAAGAAAAAGCACAATGACCGAATATATCTTTTGTGCCTCGATAAAATGTTCATCTCCATTTGATAAACAGTTTAAGTGCTTTCAAACAAGTAAATACCAGCTCTTAACACGACCTTAACTGTGTTTGTTTTTATATGCTTTAAAAACGACAAGAGAATTGTGTATACAAGCCGAAAACGAAATATACCCGATAGCAGTGCCATTAAAAGTGAGTATTTGCATAAATTAAATGGATGTCTATCGTCATTTTTTTAAATAAATTCCTATGCAGTTCCACGTGTACCATGTTGCTGATTTTGAAGATCACTTTCCTACTTTGCCTCCATGTTTTAATGTGAGGGACATCTTTAAACACCAGTCTCCAGTATAGTGTTTAGCATTAGGTGATGTGATATATATAAAATATGATATGGTTTGATGATAGCGCTCACGATAAAAAAGCAGGATAAACACCTTAAAATTAAGTCAAAAAAGTCTGGACGTTTGGGCCTACATATTTGATATACATGGAAACATAATAATAATGTGGCAATAGACAAGTTCTGCAGGATAGCCTCTGGGAGTTCCGTTATAGGCGAATCTCTCGATCTCCATATTGATCCAGGTCCATTTCGTTGTTCGAGGTGATCTTGGTGCAAACAGAACGAAGATCACGTGTCGTGTCATTGAGACCTCTCTATCTCACTTAAACACACGGCTGCGTTTCTCAAGATGCTCCAGCAAGCGCTGCTGCTTGCAAATGGAGAGCACG
Organism: Acipenser oxyrinchus oxyrinchus; assembly: GCA_030684275.1. Classification (NCBI taxonomy): domain Eukaryota; kingdom Metazoa; phylum Chordata; class Actinopteri; order Acipenseriformes; family Acipenseridae; genus Acipenser; species Acipenser oxyrinchus. The sequence continues at coordinate 9,949,630 of CM060281.1, read as the reverse complement.
TAAACAAACTGAACCACCAACATCAGTCAGTTATTTTCATTTGTTGTTTATGAATAAATTCTGATAATATAAGGGCACAAGTACTGAGATGTGTGCAATTTAATTAATCAAACATGCTACAGGGGGTTCAGCTGGGCAGTGTATTTTACTGGGTTAATAAACACATGGCCTCGGTTCTAATCTCGATTTAGAACATTGCACAACCAAACCTTTGAATTGCGAAGTACAACAGAATGTATGCCAGTGGAGGCAGCAACATACATGAGATAAATGACATATAACTAGAGCGAATTGTTCAATAATTATTAGAACGTTTATTATAACTCTTAAATGTAAGATACTGTCTCTTGTAATATTTGCAGTTCTGTCTAAACTGTCCCAAATTAAGTTGTTCCCGCCGAAATTAAACAGACAATTTTACAAGAGCAATTAATAAAATCCGATGAATTTGTAAGTTTATCAAACTAAAATAACTAAATGTATTGTCAAAAAACACATTAAAAAGTCTCCTTACCTTAAACATGTCCATTTTAGAATTTGCAGAACTGAAATGAGAATTCTACTCTTTTGCGGTATTTGGGTGGCTCTTAGAAGAGCCTTTGTGTTGTAAAGACGGAGCAGGGACGGTCTCGGTTTACTTGGAGCTGGTGTACTTGGTGACGGCCTTGGTGCCCTCAGACACGGCGTGCTTGGCCAGCTCTCCGGGCAGCAGGAGGCGCACGGCTGTCTGGATCTCCCGTAATTGTATTATTACCTGTACTGTAACACTTGAAATGTATTTGCTTACGATTGTAAGTCGCCTGAATAAGGGCGTCTGCTAAGAAATAAATAATAATAATAATAATAATAATAATAAGTGATGGTGGAGTGCTTGTTGTAGTGAGCCAGGCGGGACGACTCGCCGGCGATGCACTCGAAAATGTCGTTAACGAACGAGTTCATGATGCCCATCGCCTTGGAAGAGATGCCGGTGTCGGGTGGACCTGCTTCAGCACTTTGTACACGTAGATCGCGTAGCTCTCCTTCTTGGTCTTTCTGCGCTTCTTTCCTCCCTTAGGCTGGCTCTTGGCAACAGCCTTCTTGGAGCCTTTCTTCGGCGTGGGGGCAACTTTCGGTTCTGGCATGTTTTTTTGTGGTGCAATTTAAAGATGAATGAGTAACCAGCCCAGAGCCCCTACTAAGAAATAAATAATATATATGCGCAGTCTGCAATCTAACTCATTATTCTTGTGCCCATTCACAAGTCAAATATTGAAACACAGTATCAGTGTCGATCCTTTCTGACTTCCTGCTTATACCACACTACCGGTTGTTTCACAGCAGCTTCAATGGTGATACTTCACCTCGAATTCACAAAAGATAATGTTGTGGAGCTTTGGCTCAGAATTTCTAGCTTTTATTTATTTGACAGGTTTAGAAAAACAAAATTGGGTAAGGTTTTCAACAACAAAAAGGTTTTATCTGGCTTTAATTCTGCACAAGGGGAAATCGGGTAAACTGAGCTCCTGTTTTCCCATTCTGTAACACAAAGGGTTACTTTTAAATTTTAATTCCATTCAACATTTATTCAATAAAATACTTAATTTTAAAGAAAAATGGAGCTGAATACAAAAATACTCCTTTTGCAGTGTGAAAGAGGTCTAAATATGTATAAGCAAAACTCTTAAGAGTATACTTTAAAAAAATAAATAATAAATAAATAGCGCAATACATTCTTCATACAAAATAAACCCATTCATGATCTTTAGTGTTGGTTAATACAGAAGCCTATTATATAGCAAGAGGCTGTGTGGTCCAGTGGTTAAAGAAAAGGGCTTGTAACTAGAAAGTCCCCGGTTCAAATCTCACTTCAACCACTGACTCACTGTGTGACCCTGAGCAAGTCACTTAACCTCCTTGTGCTCCGTCTTTCGGGTGAGACGTAATTGTAAGTGACTCTGCAGCTGATGCATAGTTCACACACCCTAGTCTCTGTAAGTCGCCTTGGATAAAGGTGTCTGCTAAATAAACAAATAATAATAAAGCAAGAGATCGGACCTTATTGAAAAAGAAGCCCGCAAAGAGCGCGCGCACCCCCACCAGAGTGCCGTGTTATGTACGAAACTGCTGACTGTCATTCACTGCATACTACTGCTGATTAACAAGCTTCACGTGGATTTATTTATTTATTTTGCAGTATTTGGGGCCTTTGTTCTAAATTCCTATATAAACAGCGGAAAATAAACAACTGTGTAGATTTATTAAACTGCTTCAAAATCAGTTGTTTCACGTTTTTTCTTTTTGCTGCTTCTACATAATGCTGGTTACTTATTTTTCTGTGTGTTCCAGTTGTGTTTGTGCATCTCCTATGAAATACAACAACAGTAAAATATTGAAACTACGAGAAAATGATTTGGTGATACCAAGGTAATTAAACTGTTGCTGTGTGGGTCACGGATAAAGAGAAATAATAAAATTCAACAAAGAAATTCTCCCAATCGATTACAATGGGATGTGCCGACAGTGTGTTAACCACACCTAACAGAAAGGCGTTTAAATGTGCAGTTTAACAAACCTCACGCTTCAAACTTATTAAGTTGTGTTTGACTAGCCGCCTCGTTGTTGAAACGAATCATGCAGTTACTTTAAACAGTAAATTCATCATTTTATATAAAACAAATACAGCGAAGTACTGAGCGAGCAGTTTGGTTTCGCTGGAAGATAGTGACGTTTTGTCACCTCAATTAAACATGCAGTACATTTCCTGGTTGAAGAATAAGCTATATTGTAAACACAACCCTTCTCTTTGCTACCCTCGGTTGTTTGTGTGTATTTGTTGGTATTTCACTATTAAATTGTATATTTTGTGCAGGTAGAAAACACAAGCCAGAACGTTTTCAAAATGAGTGTGCTGCCTGTGGGTCAGTTGAGTCGACACGGTTCTCATCATGTCGATAAGTTCCGCTCTCTGCCTTTCTGCGCACATTCTCTGACAGACAGTACAGTCTAGCACTGCGCGTCGGGATTATTGATAGATTTTTCCGTGTTAAAAAGTCTTAGAAATGGCAGAAACTGCTCCAGCAACAGCAGCTCCTGCTCCGGCTAAAGCTGCCAAGAAGAAGACCGCAGCAAAGCCCAAGAAATCGGGTCCCAGCGTGTCGGAGCTGATCGTCAAGGCTGTGTCTGCCTCCAAGGAGCGCAGCGGGCTGTCCGTGGCGGCGCTCAAGAAGATCCTGCAGGCCGGCGGCTACGATGTGGAGAAGAACAACTCCCACGTCAATAGGGCACTCAAAAGCCTGGTGACCAAGGAGACCCTGCTACAGACCAAGGGCACCGGCGCCTCGGGCTCCTTCAAGCTCAACACAAAAGCAGCTGAAGCCAAGAAGAAAGCAGCTCCCAAGAAACCAGCGGCAAAGAAAGCGGTTGTCAAGAAAACGACGAAAAAGGTTTCAGCAAAGAAAGCAGCGACACCCAAGAAGTCTCCTAAGAAAGTGAAGAAACCGAAAGCTGTAAAGAAGGCACCCAAGAGCCCGAAGAAAGCGGCTGCCAAGCCTAAAAGGGTCGTGAAGAAAAGTCCCAAAAAGCGAAGGCAGCGCCTAAAACTAAAAAGGTAACCAAGGCAGCTAAACCCGCAGCGAAGAAGGCGGCTCCTAAAAAGAAGTGAACAGTTAAAGCGACGATGCGACAATGAACCCAAAGGCTCTTTTCAGAGCCAACACATCTTTCTAAAAAGAGATTTTCCTTCTATACATAATAAATTTGGCACTGCTGCGGTATTTTAGCACGCAGTTAGTATTACATTAGAGTAAATCAATCGCTTCTGTATTAAATATAATTATGATGAAATTATTAGGGATATGAACGTTAGGTTCATATCATCAGATTCAAGTTTGTCTAAATGCGGCATCTTTTCATCTAAATAACACTCAACCATTATATTTGATAGTTCTACAATAACATTTTGGGAAGAAAATGCAAAGCCTCCCATTGTACATAGATAACATGTTCAAATTGTTAAATGTATCAGACAATTAAAAACAATAGGTATTGGAATATAACGCTTTCAGAGAAGTGGGTGGCTCTTAAAAGAGCCTTTGGGCTTCACTGTGTTTTTGTTTAGGGGTTATCGTTTAAGCTCGTTCCCCTCGGATTCGGCGGGCCAGCTGGATGTCTTTGGGCATGATGGTGACTCTCTTGGCGTGAATGGCACACAGGTTGGTGTCCTCAAAGAGCCCGACAAGGTAAGCCTCGCTAGCCTCCTGCAGCGCCATCACAGCGGAGCTCTGGAAGCGCAGGTCGGTCTTGAAATCCTGAGCGATTTCTCGGACGAGCCGCTGGAAGGGCAGCTTGCGGATCAGCAGCTCGGTGGATTTCTGATAGCGGCGGATTTCCCTCAGAGCCACAGTCCCAGGCCTGTAACGGTGAGGTTTCTTCACGCCGCCGGTAGCGGGGGCGCTTTTTCTGGCAGCCTTGGTAGCGAGCTGCTTCCTGGGCGCCTTTCCACCGGTGGACTTACGAGCGGTCTGCTTGGTTCTTGCCATTTCCAAACTCTTCCAGACAGTATCACAAACGCTGTAAAATCTAACACAAGCAAGCCGACACCAGAGCATTTATTGAGTAACTGAGCTGCTCTAATAGGATGAGTCATTTAGGGCGGGTTTATGTTCCTCATTGGTTATATTCCTGATTCTCAATAACTGATTGGGTGATTTGAATTTTGCGCGCATTCTATGAAATGGCCACTGTCCCGTCCGGTTTGCGCTCTATATTACGGTCTGATTCTGTGCTTTGTTATTCAGTCTCGCTATTGTATTGAAAGATGCATGTCATTGTACCTAAAAGAAAGCAATCTAAGACAATACAATATTGATTCATATTTATAAAGAACCCGTAGCTCATGTCTCACTTTGTGTTTAACAATCCAGTGTCATATAATAGGTCCTACAGTATTTAACAATACTTTATATATTTGCAATGAAACGAGACAGATTGTGCTTCATTGTATTGTACAGCAAAAACATCCACAAATAGACAACACCATTCTTCGTAGCAAAGAGGGAAAACATTCAATTAAAATGAGTAAAAAGAAAGAAAACAATCGTACAACACTATGAGCCCCAGCGGTTCTCAGTCGAGTTTTGAATCTTCATGCCGGAGAAACGCAGTGAGAAAGAGCGGCGCTCAGACAACACGGGACAGGGGGATACCAAATACAACCAGCAACTACATCAGGGGAGGCGTGAGAAACATTTATTTCAAACACTGAACACATTTAACTGTACAACAAACGAAGCAGTGCATTATAAACACAACATGCAGAGAAGTCACTTCAAGTGGCCAGGGCAGAATTGTACAGAACTTCGTGGGAAGTTAAATGAAACGGCAAGTTCTCTTTAGCAGTCCGCGTTTCATTCATGTGAGGATTGTGATCACCTGCTAGTGTGGCACTTACTGTGGGTTTGTGATATCAGTACTTACAATTGTTACGTTTTAGTATTAAAAAAATGTTTCAAATTGAATAATTGGTTATTTCCGACTATGAAGTTTAAGCAAACAAATTCAATGCGCTCTTATTGAAAAGGGTGGGTGGCTCTTAAAAGAGCCTTTTGGGTTTTACAAGATCTTCAAGAAGTGGCGTCCGAATGCTATTTATTTCTTGGCTGGCCTTCTCGGTTTTCTTGGGCAGCAGCACGGCCTGGATGTTGGGCAGCACTCCGCCCTGAGCGATGCTGTGCACGCCTCCCATCAGCTAGTTTGAGCTCCTCGTCGTTGCGGACAGCGAGCTGCAGGTGACGCGGGATGATTCTCACCGGTTTTCTTGTTGTCCCGGGCGGCGTTAACCCGGCCAGCTCCAGGATTTCAGCAGTCAGGTATCGAGCACAGCGGCCAGATAGACCGGGGCTCCAGCGCCGACTCGCTGCGCATAGCCACCCGGCCCTGCCCAGCCTGTAAAGAACGACCTTCATCCTTGGAACTGCAAGATATTGAATGTCCCTGGAGGATCGAGTCTTTGCCTTAGCACGGGCTTTACCGCCAGCTGTAAGCTTACAGACATCTAGCAGTATGTTTATTTCACTTAAAATACTACAACAATAAATGATCCATTCCCTTACAGTATATAAAGCTGGTACTGGCACTCTTTCATTTCTGGGGTCGTACTATAAAAATCGTCACAGCGTTGTTATTAATGCTTGCAAAAATTATTACTTATTACAAATTTATTACTAACAAAAGATATTATCACAGGAGTGTTTCTAGTTTGACGCTGTTCTGCTGCGGATTGTCTTTTGTTTCCTCTTGGCGCTCATTTCCATTTAATGTAACCCAGTTCTCACAGTCAAAAAGTATAGAGCTTTCTTTCAGAGCACAAAGCTTTCATACCAGTAATCCCCACCATGCATCATGCATATTTGGGGGCAGTTTTAATACACCAGCTCACCTGTATCTTCAATGGCCTGCAGCACGTGAGGTCAGAAGCAGCTGACATTTTGAAATGATCACTTTTATCACTAGCAAACAGTCTCCAGGTTGTACTTCTTTCAAATAGAATTTGTTCAATGTTTCCTGTTAAAGATGATGGTTGTTAGGCACCCTGAACACTGCAGCCCTCATGGACCGGAGCTGACCACTCCTGATTTAATTGAACTTAACTTGCTAAATTGAACAACAACTTACATTCTTCAGAAATGGAATACATTGATCATTTAAGGGTTACCTATAAAACCTGCTGGAGATTGTGTCTCTGCAGGACCAGGTTTATCCACCCCTGGGTTAGAGTGTCCAGCGGGCACGTCTTCTGTGCATCCTGCTTACTTAGAGGTACAGGAGGCTATTATATAAGCACACCCAAACCAGAAGAAACCGCAATTAAAATAACATGTTTTTAATATTATAAATATGTTTTAACCTTGTGTAAAAAATTATACAAGAATCCATTAAATCTGAGTCGAAATTAGCCTGTAAAATAATCCCCAGAGACAGATGTGTGAGCTCATTGAGGGCGTGTCTGGGCTAAAGGCGCTCATTCTAGGACTGTGAATTTCAACCAGGTCCGCTTTGTGTTCATAACACTGCAACTCGCTGGAAACTTTATTTCAACTTGGTATTTTGTCGTAATATTTTGAAGATGTCTGGTCGTGGTAAGGGTGGTAAAGGACTCGGAAAAGGGGGCGCTAAGCGTCATCGTAAAGTGCTCCGTGATAATATCCAGGGCATCACCAAGCCCGCTATCCGCCGTCTGGCTCGCCGCGGAGGAGTGAAGCGAATCTCCGGACTGATCTATGAAGAGACCCGCGGGGTGCTGAAGGTTTTCCTGGAGAATGTGATCCGGGATGCCGTCACCTACACTGAGCACGCCAAGAGAAAGACCGTCACCGCTATGGATGTGGTGTACGCTCTGAAGCGCCAGGGTCGCACTCTGTACGGATTCGGAGGTTAAAGATTTGGACACAAGGACACGAACACAAAGGCTCTTTTAAGAGCCGCCCACCTTTACATTTAAAGAGCTTTCAATACTGAAACAAACTACATTTAGTACACCAGTAAAAAGTTAAAGATTAAAAGCACGTTTAAGAATAGTTTGCATTAATGTTTAAAAACTTTTTTTGTATTATAAATAATTTATACCTATTTTGCGCTGTGTAACGAGTATTTTAGATTTAAACTTTATTGTTGGATTTGTAGCCTTGAACACAGATCCAGATATATTTTATGAAAAAATAAATAAACATTTCATTTAATCAATGTATACATTTTTTTGTTGAATGGAATTGTATTAAACCTTTTCGCTAGCAGAATGATAAAATACGAGCTCAGTTTATCCGATTCCCTCATGCAGAATTAAAGTCCCATATAATATATGTATTTTTATTTATTTATTAAATTTATTTGAAAATCTTAGTTTATTTTGTTTCCTAACCAGTGAAATAAATGAAAACCGGCAAATCCTCCCCCAAAGCTTTGAGCTCCACGATGTCGTCTTTTCTGAATTTGAGTTGAAGTATCGCCATTCAAGCTGCTGTGAAACAATCGGTACTCTGGTATGAGGAAGAAATCAAAAAGCATCAGCATTGATAGTGTGTTTCTACATTGAACGTGTTTGATGAGCACAAAAAAGTGACTTGGGTTTCATCATTTATTTACATTTCTTCTATATTTAAGACGCATCGGGTGTGGATTTCAGTATTGCTGTATACAGAATTCTTCATGTATTTAATAAATGAAAAACAAAAGACCTAAACTAACCGCTCTGGAAAAAAGGCGCCGAATTCAAACCTGAACTCGAGAGAGTGAAAAAAAGATCTCAGCTCGCGGCAAAGTCACCACCCCCTCTATTGCGTTTCATTTGCACAACCAATCACATGAAACTACTCCGTCACACGGGAGCGTTGATTGGATCACAGATCAACATTCTCACTCTAAAGGATTGTTTAGTAATCATTTGCATACAGACTCTATAAATACTGCGGCTCTGGGGCTGGTTACTCATTCATCTTTGAAGAAGCATCAGAGAAGGAAAATGCCAGAACCGAAAGCTGCACCCGCGCCGAAGAAAGGCTCCAAGAAGGCTGTTGCCAAGAGCCAGCCTAAGGGAGGAAAGAAGCGCAGAAAGAGCAGGAAGGAGAGCTACGCGATCTACGTGTACAAAGTGCTGAAGCAGGTCCACCCCGACACCGGCATCTCTTCCAAGGCGATGGGCATCATGAACTCGTTCGTCAACGACATTTTCGAGCGCATCGCCGGCGAGTCGTCCCGCCTGGCTCACTACAACAAGCGATCCACCATCACTTCCCGGGAGATCCAGACAGCCGTGCGCCTCCTGCTGCCCGGAGAGCTGGCCAAGCACGCCGTGTCTGAGGGCACCAAGGCCGTCACCAAGTACACCAGCTCCAAGTAAACCGAGACCGTCCCTGCTCCGTCTTTACAACACAAAGGCTCTTCTAAGAGCCGCCCAAATACCGCAAAAAAGAGTAGAATTCTCATTTCAGTTCTGCAAATTCTAAAATGGACATGTTGAAGGTAAGGAGACTTTTTAATGTATTTATTTGGCAATACATTTAGTTATTTTAGTTTGATAAACTTACAAATTCATCGGATTTTATTAATTGTTCTTGTAAAATCGACCCGTGTCTGTTTAATTTCAGCGGTAACAACTTAATTTGGGACGGTTTAGACAGAACTGCAAATATTACAAGAGACAGTATCTTACATTTATGAGTTACAATAAACGTTCTTCTTAATTATTGAACAAATTGCTCTAGTTATCTCATTTATTTCATGTATATCGCTGCCTCCACTGGCATACATTCTGTTGTACTTCGCAATTCAAAGGTTTGGTTGTGCAATGTTCTAAATCGAGATTAGAACCGAGGCCATGTGTTTATTAACCCAGTAAAATACACTGCCCAGCTGAACCCCCTGTAGCATGTTTGATTAATCAAATTGCACACACCTCAGTACTTGTGTCCTTATATTATCAGAATTTATTCATAAACAGAAAACAAAAAAATGAAAATAACTGACAGAATGTTGGTTGTCCAGTTTGCAAGCAGCAGCGCTTGCTGGAGCATCTTGAGAAACGCAGCCGTCTGTTTAAGTGAGATAGAGAGGTCTCAATGACACGACACGTGATCTTCGTTCTGTTTGCACCAAGATCACCTCGAACAACGAAATGGACCTGGATCAATATGGAGATCGAGAGATTCGCCTATAACGGAACTCCCAGAGGCTATACTGCAGAACTTGTCTATTGCCACATTATTATTATGTTTCCATGTATATCAAATATGTAGGCCCACAAGGTGTTTATCCTGCTTTTTTATCGTGAGCGCTATCATCAAACCATATAATATTTTATATGTATCACATCACCTAATGCTAAACACTATACTGGAGACTGGTGTTGTTTAAAGATGTCCCTCACATTAAAACATGGAGGCAAAGTAGGAAAGTGATCTTCAAAATCAGCAACATGGTACACGTGGACCTACATAGGAATTTATTTTAAAAAATGACGATAGACATCCAGTTAATTTATGCAAATACTCACTTTTAATGGCACTGCTATCGGGTATATTTCATTTTCGGCTTGTATACACAATTCTCTTGTCGTTTTTAAAGCATATAAAAACAAACACAGTTAAGGTCGTGTTAAGAGCTGGTATTTACTTGTTTGAAAGCACTTAAACTGTTTATCAAATGGAGATGAACTTTTTATCGAGCACAAAAGATATATTCGGCCATTGTGCTTTTTTCTTTATCCACTAGATGTCACTCTTATCTCATTTGTAACGTCTTTACCTCTGGTTCATTAATATAGAAACGGATGCCAGTCTTACAGTTTTTGAATGTGAATTACATTTGCCAATTCTATAAGTTAATGCGTCATGTAGGATGTCTCTTACTGTAAAGTAGATATCACGTGCAGTTTCAGAGTAAAGCTAATCCAACCTATGAAAAGAGAAACATTTTGTGCAAACAGGAAGATTGCACTCAGGTGCTACAATTACATAGAACAAGTGTGTGAGTGTGTTACAATTTCCATGTGTTCTGTGCACGGGATAACATCGGTACACAGGATAGGATGTACTGCAACAATGATGATTCATCTTGTGTGCTTTATGAAACAATTATCAAGACATTTAACACAAACTCCAACACAGGTAGCACATTAACAATTTGTGTGGATAATGCATCTATTAATAGATTCTGCAAATGGTCTACAATTCTCTTAACACAATTCCTTTGCTAATGTTACTGTGTAGTTGATTCCTCATTAACATGCATGCAACATCGGCTTTAAAAACAGACTTGAGTTCAGTGTTCTTGAGGCCATGTCTATTATCTGGAGAATTCAACAACTGTTCCACATCAGTACTTTGAATTGAGAGAAACGGTAGTTCCTCGCACCAAGTTCTCAGCAAAGCGCAAGAACTGCGTGACTCTCTTTACAGCAAGGATAGTTTATATGTTTTCAGGGTATTCGCACAGGAAAAGTAAATTAGCCAAAAGCACCATTTCACTTTTTATTTGTAGTTCTCAAAACTTTGTGTGAAATGTAGAAAAAAAGTCAATAGCTGAGTACAGGGCGAGGAGCGTGTATGTGATTGATTGATTGTTTATTTATGTTAGAACAGGTATCCTCCTCCGCCCCTGTGCAGTTTATTATTTTGTGTTTCTATTTTGTATAATGATTTATTGTGTGTGCGCATATATATATATATATATATATATATATATATATATATATATATATATATATATATATATATATATATTGAATCGGATCACCGCATAGTCTTCTTTGTTCAAAACTGAGTAGATTCAATTGTTTTAGCCTGTCTGCATACAACATACCTTTTAAACCCGGGATAATTCTGGTCACTCTTTTTTTGCACTCTTTCTAGAGCAGCAATATCCTTTTTGTAACGAGGTGACCAGAACTGAACACAATATTCTAGGTGAGGTCTTACTAATGCATTGTAAAGTTTTAACATTACTTCCCTTGATTTAAATTCAACACTTTTCACTATATATCCGAGCATCCTGTTGGCCTTTTTTATAGCTTCCCCACATTGTCTAGATGAAGACGTTTCCGAATCAACATAAACTCCTAGGTCTTTTTCATAGATTCCGTCTTCAATTTCAGTATTTCCCATATGGTATTTATAATGCACATTTGTATTGCCTGCGTGCAGTACCTTCCACTTTTCTCTATTAAATGTCATTTGCCATGTGTCTGCCCAGTTCTGAGTGCTGTCTAGATCATTTTGAATGACCTTTGCTGCTGCAAGTGTTTGCCACTCTTACTATCTTTGTGTCATCTGCAAATTTAACAAGGTTGCTTACTATACCAGAATCTAAATCATTAATGTAGATTAGGAATAGCAGAGGACCTAATACTGATCCCTGTGGTACACCACTGGTTACCTCACTCCATTTTGAGTTTTCTCCTCTAATCAGAACTTTCTGTTTTCTACATGTTAAACACTCCCTAATCCATGTGCATGCATTTCCTTGAATCCCTACTGCATTCAGTTTGAGAAATAATCTTTTATGCAGGACTTTGTCAAAAGCTTTCTGGAAATCTAAATAAACCATGTTGTATCCTTGATTCATTGCTGATTGTATTATGTATGTGGTATTAGATAATGCAATTTAAATCACTGCTCATGTTTCTGTAGACTAAAATGTGATATATGCTCTATAGATCACAATAGATTAATATCTGTAGCTTATTACCAGGGTCATGGACGTGCAAACAGTATCTAGTGTACAAAAGCAATTGACCACTAAAGTGGCATTTCATTAAAAACACATTACTAAATGAAGCAAACTTAACTTTCTAAAACAACAATCGCTGTCTTAACTTCTACTTGCAGACCTTTTCCTCCAACTGACAAGGAGTTATTTGTTATTGTTTTATTGTGTTTTAGATTCCTGGTGAGAATGCGGCAGATGCGGCAGATGGCAGCAGATATGTGCTTGACAGTCCAGCCCATCCTTAGATAAGCACAGCTGGGAATATAAAAATGGACGCTTGCTACAGAGAATGTTGTAAGGAAACCTTGGGCCGGACCAAATCAAAGTTAGCACTTAGTGAACGAGGACGCAAAAGCATTCGCTGTAACAAAACACAAGAAAAATTCCAAGCGAAATCTCGCGGAACCAAAACAAGCCCTTTTCGCCCTTCAAAAAGCAGCTCTCGCTTGTTGACTACAAGTGGGTTGAGAAGGGGGAGTGGTTTGCTATCACCCGACCAAATCTACGCAATTCCAGCTATAAATCACACGTAAGACTTTCACAGGACCGGATTTTATAATCAACTTCGAAGTTTGTCGAAAGCTATTGCGTTTTAAACAAATAGTAAAAAAATAAATAACACTGAACATCTTGATATTTGCAACAAAACAACAGTACATGCCTCAAGACGCTCTGCTGAACTCATCGAACACTTGCACACAACACTGAATAATTTAAAGTTAATAATTTACAGTATCTAATATTAGTATATGTATTTCTATTATTGTCAGAATATATGTTGTGTTTGTTGCACCTTAAACGAAACACGCACAAGACTGTGTTCTTCTTTAGCCTATTTTTTTTTGCACCAGTTCGAGTTAAATGTTTAATAAAGCAAGACGTATTATTTCTTTAATACGTACAAACAATAAACTATTTTCTACTCACAGAGAGGTTTGGTTGAAGCAGTGTCTCTTTCAGTGATGGTAAAGCTTTTTAGCTATTGTTTGTTTTATTTCTTATCTTTGTAGTAAGCTAACACTACCAACGGTACACTTTTTTAAAGCCCACGGACATATTCATACGTCATCTTTGACATCAAACCTACAATCTTTAAAACCGTTGCTTTAAAACTACACACATGGCCCTGAACCGAGGTAAAACTTCTGTAAAAACTACAATCATGTGACAGGAAGGGTAGTGGCACTTCCACAACGCCCTCAGCATGCTGGGGGAGCTGCCAGCCACACTCCCAATTCTCTCTGTTTGTTCAGATACAGACAAGCACTGACACTGAAAAGGTTTGTAGTGTCTTATTTTAAAACTGTTTTTCCTTCAGTTTAAGTAAATACATTGTAACAAGTCAAACCTAGCGGCAGCTGATAATCAAGGTTTATATTATTTTTGATTGGACATTTTAATGTTTTAAACTCGACACTTGGTACAGACATTTCAGAAGCCATCAGTGCTGTTATAGCCTTGCTTGTACATCCAGCTGTATAAAATAAATAGTAATTATTATCATTTATTTCTTAACAAACACCCGTATCCAGGGCGACTTACAATTGTTACAAGTTATCACATTATTTTTACATACAATTACATTATTTTTTATACATTATTTTTACATACAATTGCCAATTTATTCAGTTGGGTGTTATTTTGTTTTACTGGAGCAATCTAGGTAAAGTATCTTGCTCAAGTGTACAGCAGTAGTGTCCCCAACCAGGGATTGAACCCACAACCCTCCGGTCAAGAGTCCAGAGCCCTAACCACTACTCCACACTGCAATAAAGCAATGTGGTTTTTAAAATGTTTTATTTTGTTTGTTTGTTGTGTTTGTATGTACATTTTTAACAGGTGGTTCCTTATTTTAAACTTTTTGTCTTTTTAAATATACACACTGCTCCGTTTAAAGCCATCCTGTGTCGCTTCCTTCTGTGTCGGGACAATATAGCTCTGGACATGCAGCCTCTACACGTGTTAACAATTCACATTTCTCCCCTTTTAAATTGTTTTTCATTTTTAAGTAACTGCATTGCAACCTTGTTTTTACCATTTATTGCAAAGATTCACCTTTTGTTCTGGACCGTTTCTTATCTTCGAACAAACATACCAGCCACACCCTTAGCACATGACCAGCGATGTTGCTAGCCAGTGCTGAGGCCCCTAGTTTCTTATCTTCAAGCGACGCCCTTCGCTCCTGCAGAGCACAGATTAGTGTACAGCACTGTTCTCTTTCCCGCAGACACATTTAAAGTTTGTAGGATTTTATTTAAAAAAATGTTTTTTCTTTAAGCAAATACATTGTAACAAAGTTGGAACTTGTGCTTGGGTCTCAAGCTGTGTAAAATAAGTTTTTTAAAATGTTAACAATGTATACAGGTTCTCACATTTTATTTTGTTTTATTTATTTATTTATCTATCTATGTGGTGGTTAAGAAGTGTTTTAAACTGTTTAGCAGGTTTTAGTCTTTTTTCAACAGACACGGTTCTCTGTTCTCTGCAGGTTTTAACACTTCACATTTCTCTGTTTTTAACCTGTACACGCATTGTAAACTTGTTTAACATTTTACTGCTCATTTTATTTTCAAAACTTGCTTTATCTTTTCAACATTTTATACATTTTTGTTTCCCTTTTTTACTCATTTTATTTTTCAACACTTTATACATTTTAGTTTTTTTCACATATTTTACGGTTCATTTTATTTTTATGAATAAAGAATATAACAAACTGTATACCCCTGTTTTCAAACTAATTTTATTTTTCTAAAAAGCTTATTTTATTTTCTGAAATAACAAATATAATAAAACAATGTATTCCCCTGTTTACCCATTTCACTCTAAATACATTTAAATTAAAATGAATACCCCAAACCTTTGTTTAATTCCCCATTTTAATGTGATAAACTACAATCATGGAACATGGTTTCCAAAAGTGCATTAAAAACTACATACACGTGACAGGATCGAAGTGAGATTTCCATATTTGCATTCAAACTACAAATACGTTACAGGACGGAGGGTGGGATTTCCGGAATTGCTTAAAGACTACAAACACATGACCGGAACTGGGAGGCGGAACTTCTGGTCGATTCTAATTGGCCAGGGGAACTTCAAGCAAGGACTAAAAACACCAGAATGACTATCAGTTGGCTGAGGTTGAAGATGAAGGGCGTCCTTTGTTGAGGGTAAAATGAATAAATGTCATTGTAGAATGTCATCTTTCAATGAGCTGAAAACAAACACGGAACAGTGCAAACAGTTATTCAGTGCTTCTCGCTGACCAGAACACTAACATGCTGTCTGCAAACGTTATTGTCTTTGTTCAAAATAAAGACAGGAAAATCAAATCATGGTTTTTAGCTGGTTGACTAGTCATTAAAATGTGCGTCCTTGAACAGCTTCTAATGTGTTCAAACTGTATACTACTTCATATTTATAATATTTTTTAAAATATTATATTTAATATTATTCTAGGCAAAATATGATAAACC
>CM060281.1:9870875-9933414 GCA_030684275.1 Acipenser oxyrinchus oxyrinchus | reverse complement strand
CAGGAAGCATGTCATTCATTCAGAGTTCACTTACTTGACAGTCCATTTACACAAATGTGAATTCCACAGCATTCTTCCAAAACTTTGAGTGATTTATAAACAGGTTTGATTTGATTTCTGTTTTTCAAAATTTTTGTCTGACGTTACATGTCCTTAAAAAATAACAAAAACAACAAAAACAGGTCCAATGATGCAGCATGTGTACAGAAACCATCCTTTTCCATCTTCCTTAGGGACCAGACTCTGGAACAATATGCAGCTCAAATGAGGATTGCACAAAGGAATATACTAACCAGAAGAGTAATGGTATGTCATCTTTTGCTCTAGTGTTTGATTCAGTTGAGCTGCTATCTTTTGTGTGTATGGAATATAGATTCTGCAAAACTCCACGGCAAGGATCATTCCTGTGAGGGCTTGACCGTGCTGGACAAAGACAGAATGGTAGCAAGCGCTGATACACTGGAGTAGGAGTCAGAGGATGCAGTTCCAGCTAAGCATTGCACACGTTTATTAAATGAAATCTAAAACTAAATACTTTTAACCATTCAAAAATAAAAGTTACCTAATAGATTTCTAACAAAATAGCTCTCTGTAGCAGAGCAGGAG
This sequence comes from Acipenser oxyrinchus oxyrinchus, assembly GCA_030684275.1. Taxonomy (NCBI): domain Eukaryota; kingdom Metazoa; phylum Chordata; class Actinopteri; order Acipenseriformes; family Acipenseridae; genus Acipenser; species Acipenser oxyrinchus. The sequence continues at coordinate 9,932,808 of CM060281.1, read as the reverse complement.
CGCACACAGGTAGCCAGCCTCTCCCTTGAGTCCAAAACAGAACTAGCAGCAGCTCAAAGGGCTGCACATCCAGGCTAAATTACCAAGCATTTAAGCAATTCAGTTTAACCAGCTGCATTCACATGAACATTAACAGATCATTGAGGCTCAAAATGAACTTTCATGAAAACAAGTACCGGTACAAAACAGACTAACAAAATAAAATTCCCCAAATAAACACGATTTACAAGTGAGGAGTTTTCAACCCGTCACAATTCCATTGTTAAATTAAACAGTGGAATACTCCCAGATACACAGTGTTCTAAATGTTAATTACATCAAAACAAGCCTGGCTTAAAGGTATGATTAAAGGTAAGGTTTTAAAACAATCTACATTTTCAAACCAGTTTCAGTGCTCCTATAACCACCTATATCATTGTTTCCTTAACTTACCTAACTTAGTAAACATCTTGGTACATCAGATAGTTGAGTATGTGAATCTGCCACTTTTTAGATAATTCAAATAGTACCATTAAAGACCTTTCAAAGGAAGAAAATATAGTGGCGAAAAAGCTTAGTAAAACTGATTTTAAAGCTTAGAATATTTTTATCCTTAGGGATTCCGACTGGCCAATGTGTTGAATTTAACTCATCAGTAAAAACCTGTGAGGTGTTTGCCTGGTGTCCGATAGAGGGAACGAGCAATGCTTCCAAGTAAGTGTGTTATAGATCACAGTGTGTGTACGTTTTGTACAAACTCAAAAGTTATTGCGTTTAGTTAAGCATGTTATATATACTATCTGTTCCTAATTTCAGTTAGTCGTAACGTCTGGTGTGTATAGCTTTCTGGATGGGTTGCTTTCAGAATGTGGGTTTATTATCCCAAAAATCACTTTACCAGACTGCTTGCACCACCCTATACTATAGTCTGGTAAATTGACGGAGTGTCTGTATTTTAGTTAGAATACAGTTTCTGAGGGGGTTCCAGAGTGGCTCACCTGGTAAAAGCACAGTGTGTAATGTGCAGGTGAGTCATATAGTCAGGGAGCACAGGTCCGGGTCCTGGCTGTGTGATGTTGCTGGTAAAAGCACAGTGTGTGATGTGCAGGTGAGTCATATAGTCAGGGGAGCACAGGTCCGGGTCCTGGCTGTGCAGTGTTGCTGGTACAAGCACAGTGTGTAATGTGCAGGTGAGTCATATAGTCAGGGGAGCACAGGTCCAGGTCCTGGCTGTGCAGTGTTGCTGGTACAAGCACAGCGTGTGATGTGCAGGTGAGTCATATAGTCAGGGGAGCACAGGTCCGGGTCCTGGCTGTGCAGTGTTGCTGGTAAAAGCACAGTGTGTAATGTGCAGGTGAGTCATATAGTCAGGGGAGCACAGGTCCGGGTCCTGGCTGTGCAGTGTTGCTGGTAACAAGCACAGCGTGTGATGTGCAGGTGAGTCATATAGTCAGGGGAGCACAGGTCCGGGTCCTGGCTGTGCAGTGTTGCTGGTACAAGCACAGCGTGTGATGTGCAGGTGAGTCATATAGTCAGGGGAGCACAGGTCCGGGTCCTGGCTGTGCAGTGTTGCTGGTAAAAGCACAGTGTGTAATGTGCAGGTGAGTCATATAGTCAGGGGAGCACAGGTCCAGGTCCTGGCTGTGCAGTGTTGCTGGTAAAAGCACAGCGTGTGATGTGCAGGTGAGTCATATAGTCAGGGGAGCACAGGTCCGGGTCCTGGCTGTGCAGTGTTGCTGGTAAAAGCACAGCGTGTGATGTGCAGGTGAGTCATATAGTCAGGGGAGCACAGGTCCGGGTCCTGGCTGTGTGATGTTGCTGGTAAAAGCACAGTGTGTGATGTGCAGGTGAGTCATATAGTCAGGGGAGCACAGGTCCGGGTCCTGGCTGTGCAGTGTTGCTGGTAAAAGCACAGTGTGTAATGTGCAGGTGAGTCATATAGTCAGGGGAGCACAGGTCCAGGTCCTGGCTGTGCAGTGTTGCTGGTACAAGCACAGCGTGTGATGTGCAGGTGAGTCATATAGTCAGGGGAGCACAGGTCCGGGTCCTGGCTGTGCAGTGTTGCTGGTAAAAGCACAGTGTGTGATGTGCAGGTGAGTCATATAGTCAGGGGAGCACAGGTCCGGGTCCTGGCTGTGCAGTGTTGCTGGTAAAAGCACAGCGTGTGATGTGCAGGTGAGTCATATAGTCAGGGGAGCACAGGTCCGGGTCCTGGCTGTGCAGTGTTGCTGGTACAAGCACAGCGTGTGATGTGCAGGTGAGTCATATAGTCAGGGGAGCACAGGTCCGGGTCCTGGCTGTGTGATGTTGCTGGTAAAAGCACAGTGTGTAATGTGCAGGTGAGTCATATAGTCAGGGGAGCACAGGTCCAGGTCCTGGCTGTGCAGTGTTGCTGGTAAAAGCACAGCGTGTGATGTGCAGGTGAGTCATATAGTCAGGGGAGCACAGGTCCGGGTCCTGGCTGTGCAGTGTTGCTGGTAAAAGCACAGCGTCTGATGTGCAGGTGAGTCATATAGTCAGGGGACCACAGGTCCGGGTCCTGGCTGTGCAGTGTTGCTGGTACAAGCACAGCGTGTGATGTGCAGGTGAGTCATATAGTCAGGGGAGCACAGGTCTGGGTCCTGGCTGTGTGATGTTGCTGGTAAAAGCACAGTGTGTAATGTGCAGGTGAGTCATATAGTCAGGGGAGCACAGGTCCAGGTCCTGGCTGTGCAGTGTTGCTGGTAAAAGCACAGCGTGTGATGTGCAGGTGAGTCATATAGTCAGGGGAGCACAGGTCCGGGTCCTTGCTGTGCAGTGTTGCTGGTAAAAGCACAGCGTCTGATGTGCAGGTGAGTCATATAGTCAGGGGAGCACAGGTCCGGGTCCTGGCTGTGCAGTGTTGCCAGTTTTTGCTGGGGGTTTGCGGAAGGAGCGTCACAGTGGCTCTGGCGCTCCTGCAGGCACAGATTGTTTCTCCTCATCATGCTACACAGGACCCTCCTGACCAGGCACCCAGTGAGCTCAGAGACACCTGCAGGGCTGGCCTTTGTCCTCCAGAGGCCGGTAGTTCCCTGACATCCTCTCTCTAGTTCCTGGGTGTAGAAAAGGAAACTGGCTAGGTCATGGGATCGGAGGATGCACACTGAATCTTTTATTATTATTTTGTTTATTTAGCAGACACCTTTATCTAAGGCGACTTACAGAGATTAGGGTGTGTGAACTATGCATCAGCTGCAGAGTCACTTACAATTACATCTCACCCGAAAGACGGAGCACAAGGAGGTGAAGTAACTTGCTCAGAGTCACACAATGAGTCAGTGGCTGAGGTGGGATTTGAACCGGGGACCTTCTGGTTACAAGCCCTTTTGAATCTTCAGTTCTCCTGAGCTGTGTGGAGCTGTGTGGAGAATTTCTGCAGTGAGGGGAAAAAAATGATTGGGCATTCTAAATTGGGGAGAAAATCAGGGGTAAAATAATAAAAATGATACTAATATATATATATATATATATATATATATATATATTATATACTGTGCAAAAGTTTTAGGCAGGTGTGAAACAATGCTGTAAAGTAAGAATGCTTTGAAAAATAGACATGTTAATAGTTTATATTTATCAATTAACAAAATGCAAAGTGAGTGATCAGAAGAAAAAACTACATCAAATCAATATTTGGTGTGACCACCCTTTGCCTTCAAAACAGCATCAATTCTTCTAGGTACACTTGCACACAGTTTTTGAAGGAAGTCGGCAGGTAGGTTGGCCCAAACATCTTGGAGAACTAACCACAGTTCTTCTGTGGATTTAGGCAGCCTCAGTTGCTTCTCTCTCTTCATGTAATCCCAGACAGACTCGATGATGTTGAGATCAGGGCTCTGTGGGGGCCATACCATCACTTCCAGGACTCCTTGTTCTTACTCTGAAGATGGTTCTTAATGACTTTCGCTGTATGTTTGGGGTCGTTGTCATGCTGCAGAATAAATTTGGGGCCAATCAGATGCTTCCCTGATGGTATTGCATGATGGATAAGTATCTGCCTGTACTTCTCAGCATTGAGGAGACCATTAATTCTGACCAAATCCCCAACTCCATTTGCAGAAATGCAGCCCCAAACTTGCAAGGAACCTCCACCATGCTTCACTGTTGCCTGCAGACACTCATTCGTGTACCGCTCTCCAGCCCTTCGGCGAACAAACTGCCTTCTGCTACAGCCAAATATTTCAAATTTTGACTCATCAGTCCAGAGCACCTGCTGCCATTTTTCTGCACCCCAGTTCCTGTGTTTTCGTGCATAGTTGAGTCGCTTGGCCTTGTTTCCACGTCGGAGGTATGGCTTTTTGGCCGCAAGTCTTCCATGAAGCCACTTCTGACCAGACTTCTCCGGACAGTAGATGGGTGTACCAGGGTCCCACTGTTTTCTGCCAATTCTGAGCTGATGGCACTGCTGGACATCTTCCGATTGCGAAGGGAAGTAAGCATGATGTGTCTTTCATCTGCTGCAGTAAGTTTCCTTGCCGACCACTGCGTCTACGGTTCTCAACGTTGCCCATTTCTTTGTGCTTCTTCAAAAGAGCTTGGACAGCACATCTGGAAACCCCTGTCTGCCTTGAAATTTCTGCCTGGGAGAGACCTTGCTGATGCAGTATAACTACCTTGTGTCTTGTTGCTGTGCTCAGTCTTGCCATGGTGTATGACTTTTGACAGTAAACTGTCTTCAGCAACCTCACCTTGTTAGCTGAGTTTGGCTGTTCCTCACCCAGTTTTATTCCTCCTGCACAGCCGTTTCTGTTTCAGTTAATGATTATGTTTCAACCTACATATTGAATTGATGATCATTAGCACCTGTTTGGTATAATTGTTTAATCATACATCTGACTATATGCCTACAAAATCCCTGATTTTGTGCAAGTGTACCTAGAAGAATTGATGCTGTTTTGTAGGCAAAGGGCGGTCACACCAAATATGGATTTGATTTAGATTTTTCTTCTGTTCACACACTTTGCATTTAGTTAATTGATAAATATAATCTATTAACATGTCTATTTTTGAAAGCATTCTTACTTTACAGCATTTTTCACACCTGCCTAAAACTTTTGCACAGTACTGTATATATATATACTGTATATATATATTAAAAAATTCAGATTCTTACTGAGTGAGTCCACTAGAGAGCTCTGCTACTTGATTAAGATCCGAGTACATAAAGATAGCACAGGAGTCAACTGGATGGCATGGTCGGGGTTTACTGATAGGACCAAATCATATGTGCCTAATGGCTTATATTTATAATGTTACACTTTCTTATAAAATACATGATAAATGGCACAGGCTATGGGAGCCACTTGTTAGTGTTTGCCTAATAATAAAGGTTCAAAGGGCATGAAAGATGATTCTCAGTAAATAATATCATTCTTTTTTCTACCTAGACTTGCTATTTTGGAATCAGCAGAAAACTTCACCGTCTTTATTAAAAACAACATTGGATTCATTGACTTCAATTACACAAAGTAAGACTCTAGATTACAAGCTAATTTACTGTAGTAATATAATGTCACCTTTATATTTACTTATTTATTTATTTATTTATTTATTTATTTATTTATTATTTACAGGAGAAACATCTTGCCGGACATGAACGAAACCTATCTAAAACAGTGTATTTTTAACCGAAAGACGGACCCATACTGCCCGATATTCCGCCTGGGACATATTGTCCAAGAAGCCGGGAGAATTTCACAGAAATGGCCGATAAGGTTAATTCCTGGTTCTTTTCTCTTCATAGAGTCACACAATAGGGCTTCTGTTCCCAGGGTCAGGGCTGCCAATTGCAACCATCTACATTTCATTGCAGAGAAATGAGAAAACAAAACAGAAGGCAATTCAAAGGAGAGATCATTGTCTTATCTTATTGTCGTATGCTTCTTACTGTGCCCCTGTTCTTGTGCTCAAGAGTATGCTTATTCATTTTCTTACTGTGCCCCTGTTCTTGTGCTGAAGAGTATGCTTATTCATTTTCTTACTGTGCCCCTGTCCTTGTGCTCAAGAGTATGCTTATTCATTTTCTTACTGTGCCCCTGTTCTTGTGCTCAAGAGTATGCTTATTCATTTTCTTACTGTGCCCCTGTTCTTGTGCTGAAGAGTATGCTTATTCATTTTCTTACTGTGCTCCTGTTCTTGTGCTGAAGAGTATGCTTATTCATTTTCTTACTGTGCCCCTGTCCTTGTGCTGAAGAGTATGCTTATTCATTTTCTTACTGTGCCCCTGTCCTTGTGCTGAAGAGTATGCTTATTCATTTTCTTACTGTGCCCCTGTCCTTGTGCTCAAGAGTATGCTTATTCATTTTCTTACTGTGCCCTTGTTCTTGTGCTGAAGAGTATGCTTATTCATTTTCTTACTGTGCTCCTGTTCTTGTGCTGAAGAGTATGCTTGTTTGGATCATAGAGTGATGCAGGTGTAAGGAAACTACGTCCTGTCTGTATCTGTGTGTGAAGGAGCGCACACAACAAGGATTGAAGCAGAATTGAACCTGTTTCATTTATTGATTCCAGTAATCAAGTGTCACACTTCTGCAGCTTAATCGCTATTGTTTGACACCATAATGTGGTTTTGTGGAAGGGTGGGGGTATTCACTGACATGGGAGACAAAAGATTGTATTTGAAAACACGGCCCAGGTGTCCAGTTTTATTTCTTTTCTTTTGTATTTATTTTAACCCGCAGAGGGCGTTGTTGTCTGTGGCCTGTATACCGCAACGGTAATCAGGACCACAGGTTACCAACACAGGAATAGGCAGGCGCACTCACAGGTGCTCAGAAATAATAATGAAAACCAAAGGCGAAATGAAAAAGGAAAATAAAACACAGTAATAAAACTACAAAACAAAAGTGCTGTCTCTGTCCTACTCTTCGCTGTGCACTATACACTAGGGTGGCCAAGGTTCCTCTCTCACTACACACATCCCTCGGATACGTAACCATATATTTTAATAAATTGTTTATATAAGGCTGGCTGTCTTCCTCAGCCGTGCTTGCCTGATTTTATTCTTCTTGCTTCTACCACTGGCGTTCCTGCCTGGTGTTTGTGTACGCCGCCTCCTCAGCTAGCGTCCCTGGGCTTCCTCTGTCATGGCCACCCGAATGCACAACCAAGCGCAGTCCTTATGGGCCGAGCAATCCCCAAGGACCGCCTCTCAGCCACTCAGAGAGAGAGAAAGCCAACACACCCTCTTCCCCACCTCTCCGTGTCATCGCCATGACTGACAATGGGATCTTACAAAATTGCTGCCCTCTTCCTGCAGAACCACGCATGCCAGATAGTCAGCACAGACCTCCCCTGTTACAGGCTTCTAATTATTAGCAGAAATGAATGAGTAATGAGTTCCCTAATCTCTGGGAGAGCATCCGACAGAACGCTGGTGTGTGTTCATCGAGGATCCTCTTGAATGCTTCTCAAATGCCTGTCTTATATATCTTGCCTAAATGTGCTGTGAAGCGGAACCTTGTTTTTGCTAGCTCTTTGTGTCAGCAGTGTTCCAAGTGTTCCAGCATACCTTGCAGCTGTGCTGAGCGCAGTGTGTGTGATTTGTTTAAATTAATTATATTATCCTTGATTTAAACTACAAATGTGTTTTTTAATATAAATTGAGTATCTGCAATAAATTTTATTTGATCTATTTCTCTACAGGTTAAAGGTGAGGGATCTTGTGTCCTTAAAACTAGAAGTACTAAATATTCTGCATCATATTATTAGACTTCAGCAGGGAATTGCATTTGATGGTCTTTACATTTAAATTCTCATTGCTTTTCTTAACCCTCGAGAGGAAGAAATCCCCAGCAATGGGAATACAGTGCAGGCAGTCGTACCTCTGTATGTCTCACTTACATTTTACACATATCTGAACAATCTCTTATCAAACCAGGATGAATCATGGTATTCACATTATTCAGCACACGCTATTGGGAGTATGAGATTGTAGGGCTATATGGAGATTGTGGGGCTGTCTGTCCACATGTCAGTCGTTGCCATTACTCTATACTATTCTGTACATGCTCTTATACCTCATGGTCATGTTTGTGAGTGTGGTTTGTACTTCCGCTTGAATTGCAGGGAGGAGTGATAGCAATACAGATTAACTGGGAATGTGACCTGGATTGGCTGTTTCACAAGTGTGTCCCGGAGTACAGCTTTCGAAGACTGGACGAGAAAAACGACAAGAAGACCCTGTTCCCTGGCTTGAACTTCAGGTCAGAGCAGGAGTACAGTCTTGTATGACAGGGAAGGGGTATGCTTCCAGTGTCTAATATACTGTTAGCTAGAGCTGGCAATGGTGATATTGCTTACTGTTGACTGGTAGGCTTGAGTTGTCAGCCACAGGGAAAGCTTTTGCCATTTGTTTGGTTGTTTCAAAGTGTGACAATGCCTTAGAGCTGGAGCGCCATCCCGTGGCAGGCAGAGGAATTGTTGCATTCCAGTTTAAACCTCCTAATTCTGGCAGTGAGGGGATGCAGCTGGATAACAGTGCACTCACTTTGCAACAACATTATGCCGTTAAATCATCCCTTTTATTTCAGCTTTGCTGAATTGCAGCTGTACTGCTGCGAATTGAAGGGCTCTTGTGAATGACAAACCATAATAGATACTGATTTGCATCTTGATAATTCCTGTGGGTATGGCAGACAGGACTGTATACCAGAGAACAATCTGCTGGTCTTTATTTGCAGGTTTGCAAGATACTATAAACAGGACGGAGTGGAAGAGCGCACATTGTTCAAGGTGTATGGAATCCGGTTTGATGTCATGGTGACTGGAAAGGTGATTAAGACTCTTAGTTTGAACTCTGTTTAGTGCATATCAAATTAAACCAATTTATCACATGAATATGTACACTGAAACAAGTACACCTGTCCTGTGAAGAAAAGTATGGTTCTTTCATAACCACTATTTTGAAATGTAACCAAGAGCATTGCATTCAGAATAGGATTTCTTAATTAGCTTTCAGTCCTTCAAACAGGTCACTGCTCTGCTCAAGATGACTCTTTCTGGAGGGACAGTTTTAATGTGAGCACCCCTTCCCATTCAAACCTGCAGCCTGGTTTAGAGTCCTGACACAATGAAAGAATTATTATAATAAACATTTACATTTTTTTTTTTCAAAAGGCTGGAAGATTTGATCTAATTAAGCTGATTACATACATTGGATCCACACTCGCCTACTTTGGTGTGGTGAGTCTAAAACAATTGCAATGTATTCTGCTAATGCGTCCATGTCTTTGTGTGTAAAGTGCATTCACAGTTTTAAATCAGTGTGGATCTCATGAAGGTCATTTTCCTCTACGTACCTTTCAGACTATAATCGTGGTCGACTTGCTCATTACAAACTACGTTCATCCCAGTTACTATACTAGGAAGATATATGAAACTGTGGAATATCGGACAGAGGTAAGGACTAGTTACCAGTGCTGCTACATTGAAGTTAATGAGAAAAGGTTAGCTGGGGGTCCCCAGTGGCTCACCTAGTAAAGACCCTACTGCATGGTTAGTCATGCATGGTTAGCTCACTGTTTCGAATCTTGGTTGTATCTAGTACTGTAGCTGCCAGTCTAGTGTCTGCATTTGCATTTGCCAGTTGGCTGGGATTAGTTTATCTCACCAGGCAACAGCACTGTCCACCATACAGTATAATCGATTGGTTAAAGTGCCCCAGGTGGTTTGTGGGCAGCTGCCTAGGTTAGCAATCAAACTGGGCATTACATATGTGGGAGAAAACAGGTAAATACTGGGCATTTCAATTTAAAGAAACATCTAGGTGATGAGATTTTCATGTATGTGCTTCTTCACATTGTTTACAAATACTGTATATATTTTCTTTTCTTATTTTTTTTTAGATGAGAGATGTCAGCAACAGAGAAGATCAGTATTGTGAATCCAGCCCTTAGTGCATTTTTATACTGTTTTTATTGTTGTTGTTGTTTTAACATGCATTGTGCACACAGTATATTTTTCATTGCTAATCAAAGCAGATAGTTAATTAAGTTTTGTTCTGACAGCAGTTTTCATAAACTGATGCTTTGCAACACTTTTGTATCATGCTGAAATGAATAAAATGAACAAAATACAGTAAATGGAAAATGACCTTTTAAAAGCCTCAGGGTAAGGAACTGCTCTGAATACCTAGTGCTTACTGCTCTGAATAACACGCTCCTTATAAGAGACAGCACCGCTCCATTTCACACTGCTGTGAATAACACGCTCCTTATAAGAGACAGCACCGCTCCATTTCACACTGCTGTGAATAACACACTCCTTATAAGAGACAGTACCGCTCCATTTCACACTGCTGTGAATAACACACTCCTATAGAGACAGTACCGCTCCATTTCACACTGCTGTGAATAACACACTCCTTATAAGAGACAGCACCGCTCCATTTCACACTGCTGTGAATAACACACTCCTTATAAGAGACAGTACCGCTCCATTTCACACTGCTGTGAATAACACACTCCTTATAAGAGACAGTACCGCTCCATTTCACACTGCTGTGAATAACACACTCCTTATAAGAGACAGTACCGCTCCATTTCACACTGCTGTGAATAACACACTCCTTATAAGAGACAGTACCGCTCCATTTCACACTGCTGTGAATAACACACTCCTTATAAGAGACAGCACCGCTCCATTTCACACTGCTGTGAATAACACACTCCTTATAAGAGACAGCACCGCTCCATTTCACACTGCTGTGAATAACACACTCCTTATAAGAGACAGTACCGCTCCATTTCACACTGCTGTGAATAACACACTCCTTATAAGAGACAGCACCGCTCCATTTCACACTGCTGTGAATAACACACTCCTTATAAGAGACAGCACCGCTCCATTTCACACTGCTGTGAATAACACACTCCTTATAAGAGACAGCACCGCTCCATTTCACACTGCTGTGAATAACACACTCCTTATAAGAGACAGTACCGCTCCATTTCACACTGCTGTGAATAACACACTCCTTATAAGAGACAGCACCGCTCCATTTCACACTGCTGTGAATAACACACTCCTTATAAGAGACAGCACCGCTCCATTTCACACTGCTGTGAATAACACACTCCTTATAAGAGACAGCACCGCTCCATTTCACACTGCTGTGAATAACACACTCCTTATAAGAGACAGCACCGCTCCATTTCACACTGCTGTGAATAACACACTCCTTATAAGAGACAGCACCGCTCCATTTCACACTGCTGTGAATAACACACTCCTTATAAGAGACAGCACCGCTCCATTTCACACTGCTGTGAATAACACACTCCTTATAAGAGACAGCACCGCTCCATTTCACACTGCTGTGAATAACACACTCCTTATAAGAGACAGCACCGCTCCATTTCACACTGCTGTGAATAACACACTCCTTATAAGAGACAGCACCGCTCCATTTCACACTGCTGTGAATAACACACTCCTTATAAGAGACAGCACCGCTCCATTTCACACTGCTGTGAATAACACACTCCTTATAAGAGACAGCACCGCTCCATTTCACACTGCTGTGAATAACACACTCCTTATAAGAGACAGCACCGCTCCATTTCACACTGCTGTGAATAACACACTCCTTATAAGAGACAGTACCGCTCCATTTCACACTGCTGTGAATAACACACTCCTTATAAGAGACAGCACCGCTCCATTTCACACTGCTGTGAATAACACACTCCTTATAAGAGACAGCACCGCTCCATTTCACACTGCTGTGAATGCCACCCTGAAATAAAAAAAAATGTCCCGCTGAATTTCTCTTAACAGCCCTTGTGTCACCCTTCCCAGACCAGACGCAATACCAATACTGCTGTAAATTAGTGCATTTTGTATTAACATGACATGTCCGATGACAGGCTAATCTTTTTTACTTGTTTGTTTACACTTGCGTTTTCATCATTAAACCCCGCGTTTTATTCTCCAGTCCAGTAGAATGCGCTCACACCCTCCCTGGTTACAGTCAGTTTCACAGTAAAGCCTGGACGACATCATCAGGCTTGTTAACAACATGGCCTGGCACAAATATAACCTTGAATCCCTGTTACACCCGACCATTACTTCTGGAAGAATAAGCAATCAGCTTCGGCAGTGACTGTTGAAATATAGGCTGTTATATTTGTGCTTAAAAATACTACAGTGAAATTCATCCACAAAATATCTGTCTGATGTTTGGAGATGTGGAGTGACCAAGCAAGTGAATGGGAGAAATGTGAACTTCTGCGTACTGCAATAGAGTTTATAGACGAATTGCATTAGATTTGTGAAACGAAAACCGCATTGATTTTAAAAAAAAAAAGAAAAAAGGAAGCCTACGGTAACGTTATAAAACATGTGAAATGTGTATTTTCTATGACAAAAAATGCTAAATTTCAGGGCCAACTTAATACAGTATGTGTTAAGCACCAACTGTCTCTTGGCCATTTCGCCAGTAGGCCTATAACGGCATGATATATATATATATATATATATATATATATATATATATATATATATATATATATATATATATATATATATATATATAACTAAATATCTTGTCTTTAACTCATTTTATTTCCTGCTGTGATCTCACTAAAATCGATCTCACTAAAAGCCCGGTGTTTTGAGTCTGACGTCAAAATTTTAGGCTGGTTAGAAAAAAAACAAGTAAGATCACCGGTTATGCGCGCTGAAGGGATTTGACAAGCGCGCCACATTCAAAACTGCTGCAATTGCTCGTCAGATTTGCTGAATGTGAACTATTGCACCACTCCAAGGTTTGTATTATTTGATTTACTTACTCATTAATACTATATTTATCATCAATAACGACTTTTCTTTTCTTATTTTTTTTAGATGAGAGACGTCAGCAACAGAGAAGGTCAAGATTGTGAATCCAGCCCTTAGTGCATTTTTATACTATTTTTATTGTTGTTGTTGTTTCAACATGTATTGTGCACACAGTATATTTTTCATTGCTAATCAAAGCAGATAGTTAATTAAGTTTTGTTCTGACAGCAGTTTTCATAAACTGATGCTTTGCAACACTTTTGTATCACGCTGAAATGAATAAGACCTTTTAAAAGCCTCAGGGTAAGGAACTGCTCTGAATACCTAGTGCTTACTGCTGTGAATAACACGCTCCTTATAAGAGACAGTACCGCTCCATTTCACACTGCTGTGAATAACACACTCCTTATAAGAGACAGTACCGCTCCATTTCACACTGCTGTGAATAACACACTCCTTATAAGAGACAGTACCGCTCCATTTCACACTGCTGTGAATAACACACTCCTTATAAGAGACAGTACCGCTCCATTTCACACTGCTGTGAATAACACACTCCTTATAAGAGACAGTACCGCTCCATTTCACACTGCTGTGAATAACACACTCCTTATAAGAGACAGTACCGCTCCATTTCACACTGCTGTGAATAACACACTCCTTATAAGAGACAGTACCGCTCCATTTCACACTGCTGTGAATAACACACTCCTTATAAGAGACAGTACCGCTCCATTTCACACTGCTGTGAATAACACACTCCTATAGAGACAGTACCGCTCCATTTCACACTGCTGTGAATAACACACTCCTTATAAGAGACAGTACCGCTCCATTTCACACTGCTGTGAATAACACACTCCTTATAAGAGACAGTACCGCTCCATTTCACACTGCTGTGAATAACACACTCCTTATAAGAGACAGTACCGCTCCATTTCACACTGCTGTGAATAACACACTCCTTATAAGAGACAGTACCGCTCCATTTCACACTGCTGTGAATAACACACTCCTTATAAGAGACAGTACCGCTCCATTTCACACTGCTGTGAATAACACACTCCTTATAAGAGACAGTACCGCTCCATTTCACACTGCTGTGAATAACACACTCCTTATAAGAGACAGTACCGCTCCATTTCACACTGCTGTGAATAACACACTCCTTATAAGAGACAGTACCGCTCCATTTCACACTGCTGTGAATAACACACTCCTTATAAGAGACAGTACCGCTCCATTTCACACTGCTGTGAATAACACACTCCTTATAAGAGACAGTACCGCTCCATTTCACACTGCTGTGAATAACACACTCCTTATAAGAGACAGCACCGCTCCATTTCACACTGCTGTGAATAACACACTCCTTATAAGAGACAGTACCGCTCCATTTCACACTGCTGTGAATAACACACTCCTATAAGAGACAGTACCGCTCCATTTCACACTGCTGTGAATAACACACTCCTTCCCAGACCAGACGCAATACCAATACGCTGTAAATTAGTGCATTTTGTATTAACATGACATGTCCGATGACAGGCTAATCTTTTTACTTGTTTGTTTACACTTGCGTTTTCATCATTAAACCCCGCTTTTTATTCTCCAGTCCAGTAGAATGCGCTCACACCCTCCTGGTTACAGTCAGTTTCACAGTAAAGCCTGGACGACATCATCAGGCTTGTTAACAACATGGCCTGGCACAAAATAACCTTGAATCCCTGTTACACCCGACCATTACTTCTGGAAGAATAAGCAATCAGCTTCGGCAGTGACTGTTGAAATATAGGCTGTTATATTTGTGCTTAAAAATACTACAGTGAAATTCATCCACAAAATATCTGTCTGATGTTTGGAGATGTGGAGTGACCAAGCAAGTGAATGGGAGAAATGTGAACTTCTGCGTACTGCAATAGCGTTTATAGACGAATTGCATTAGATTTGTGAAACGAAAACCGCATTGATTTAAAAAAAGAAAAAGGAAGCCTACGGAAACGTTATAAAACATGTGAAATGTGTATTTTCTATGACAAAAATGCTAAATTTCAGGGCCAACTTAATACAGTATGTGTTAAGCACCAACTGTCTCTTGGCCATTTCGCCAGTAGGCCTATAACGGCATGATATATATATATATATATATATATATATATATATATATATATATATATATATATATATATATATATATATATATATATATATAAACTAAATATCTTGTCTTTAACTCATTTTATTTCCTGTGTGATCTCACTAAAATCGATCTCACTAAAAGCCCGGTGTTTTGAGTCTGACGTCAAAATTTTAGGCGTGGTTAGAAAAAAACAAGTAAGATCACCGGTTATCGCGCTGAAGGGATTTGACAAGCGCCACATTCAAAACTGCTGCAATTGCTCGTCAGATTTGCTGAATGTGAACTATTGCACCACTCCTTATAAGAGACAGTACCGCTCCATTTCACACTGCTGTGAATAACACACTCCTTATAAGAGACAGTACCGCTCCATTTCACACTGCTGTGAATAACACACTCCTTATAAGAGACAGTACCGCTCCATTTCACACTGCTGTGAATAACACACTCCTTATAAGAGACAGCACTGCTCCATTTCACACTGCTGTGAATAACACACTCCTTATAAGAGACAGTACCGCTCCATTTCACACTGCTGTGAATAACACACTCCTTATAAGAGACAGTACCGCTCCATTTCACACTGCTGTGAATAACACACTCCTTATAAGAGACAGTACCGCTCCATTTCACACTGCTGTGAATAACACACTCCTTATAAGAGACAGTACCGCTCCATTTCACACTGCTGTGAATAACACACTCCTTATAAGAGACAGTACCGCTCCATTTCACACTGCTGTGAATAACACACTCCTTATAAGAGACAGTACCGCTCCATTTCACACTGCTATGAATGCCCCCCTGAAATAAAAAAAAAATGTCCCGCTGAATTTCTCTTAACGCGCCCTTGTGTCCCCCTTCCCAGACCAGACGCAATACCAATACGCTGTAAATTAGTGCATTTTGTATTAACATGACATGTCCGATGACAGGCTAATCTTTTTTTACTTGTTTGTTTACACTTGCGTTTTCATCATTAAACCCCCGCGTTTTTATTCTCCAGTCCAGTAGAATGCGCTCACACCCTCCCTGGTTACAGTCAGTTTCACAGTAAAGCCTGGACGACATCATCAGGCTTGTTAACAACATGGCCTGGCACAAAAATAACCTTGAATCCCTGTTACACCCGACCATTACTTCTGGAAGAATAAGCAATCAGCTTCGGCAGTGACTGTTGAAATATAGGCTGTTATATTTGTGCTTAAAAATACTACAGTGAAATTCATCCACAAAATATCTGTCTGATGTTTGGAGATGTGGAGTGACCAAGCAAGTGAATGGGAGAAATGTGAACTTCTGCGTACTGCAATAGCGTTTATAGACGAATTGCATTAGATTTGTGAAACGAAAACCGCATTGATTTAAAAAAAAGAAAAAGGAAGCCTACGGAAACGTTATAAAACATGTGAAATGTGTATTTTCTATGACAAAAATGCTAAATTTCAGGGCCAACTTAATACAGTATGTGTTAAGCACCAACTGTCTCTTGGCCATTTCGCCAGTAGGCCTATAACGGCATGATTATATATATATATATATATATATATATATATATATATATATATATATATATATATATATATATATATATATATATATATATATATATATATATAACTAAATATCTTGTCTTTAACTCATTTTATTTCCTGTGTGATCTCACTAAAATCGATCTCACTAAAAGCCCGGTGTTTTGAGTCTGACGTCAAAATTTTAGGCGTGGTTAGAAAAAAAACAAGTAAGATCACCGGTTATGCGCGCTGAAGGGATTTGACAAGCGCGCCACATTCAAAACTGCTGCAATTGCTCGTCAGATTTGCTGAATGTGAACTATTGCACCACTCCAAGGTTTGTATTATTTGATTTACTTACTCATTAATACTATATTTATCATCAATAACGACTCTTAACAAATCTATTGTGGTATGTTTCATTGTATATTATCTATATTATAAATTTCACTAGCGCACTAAAACATTGTAATGTAATCTTGAAAATTGAGAGTGCGTGGTGAAAAAACTAAGGAATCCACAGAACAATTGTTTCATGCCAGTATTTATATATATATACTTTTGTATCACGCTGAAATGAATAAGACCTTTTAAAAGCCTCAGGGTAAGGAACTGCTCTGAATACCTAGTGCTTACTGCTGTGAATAACACGCTCCTTATAAGAGACAGTACCGCTCCATTTCACACTGCTGTGAATAACACACTCCTTATAAGAGACAGCACCGCTCCATTTCACACTGCTGTGAATAACACACTCCTTATAAGAGACAGTACCGCTCCATTTCACACTGCTGTGAATAACACACTCCTTATAAGAGACAGTACCGCTCCATTTCACACTGCTGTGAATAACACACTCCTTATAAGAGACAGTACCGCTCCATTTCACACTGCTGTGAATAACACACTCCTTATAAGAGACAGCACCGCTCCATTTCACACTGCTGTGAATAACACACTCCTTATAAGAGACAGCACTGCTCCATTTCACACTGCTGTGAATAACACACTCCTTATAAGAGACAGTACCGCTCCATTTCACACTGCTGTGAATAACACACTCCTTATAAGAGACAGTACCGCTCCATTTCACACTGCTGTGAATAACACACTCCTTATAAGAGACAGTACCGCTCCATTTCACACTGCTGTGAATAACACACTCCTTATAAGAGACAGTACCGCTCCATTTCACACTGCTGTGAATAACACACTCCTTATAAGAGACAGTACCGCTCCATTTCACACTGCTATGAATGCCCCCTGAAATAAAAAAAATGTCCCGCTGAATTTCTCTTAACGCGCCCTTGTGTCCCCTTCCCAGACCAGACGCAATACCAATACGCTGTAAATTAGTGCATTTTGTATTAACATGACATGTCCGATGACAGGCTAATCTTTTTTACTTGTTTGTTTACACTTGCGTTTTCATCATTAAACCCCGCGTTTTATTCTCCAGTCCAGTAGAATGCGCTCACACCCTCCCTGGTTACAGTCAGTTTCACAGTAAAGCCTGGACGACATCATCAGGCTTGTTAACAACATGGCCTGGCACAAAATAACCTTGAATCCCTGTTACACCCGACCATTACTTCTGGAAGAATAAGCAATCAGCTTCGGCAGTGACTGTTGAAATATAGGCTGTTATATTTGTGCTTAAAAATACTACAGTGAAATTCATCCACAAAATATCTGTCTGATGTTTGGAGATGTGGAGTGACCAAGCAAGTGAATGGGAGAAATGTGAACTTCTGCGTACTGCAATAGCGTTTATAGACGAATTGCATTAGATTTGTGAAACGAAAACCGCATTGATTTAAAAAAAAGAAAAAGGAAGCCTACGGAAACGTTATAAAACATGTGAAATGTGTATTTTCTATGACAAAAATGCTAAATTTCAGGGCCAACTTAATACAGTATGTGTTAAGCACCAACTGTCTCTTGGCCATTTCGCCAGTAGGCCTATAACGGCATGATTATATATATATATATATATATATATATATATATATATATATATATATATATATATATATATATATATATATATATATATATATATATATATATATATAAACTAAATATCTTGTCTTTAACTCATTTTATTTCCTGTGTGATCTCACTAAAATCGATCTCACTAAAAGCCCGGTGTTTTGAGTCTGACGTCAAAATTTTAGGCGTGGTTAGAAAAAAAACAAGTAAGATCACCGGTTATGCGCTGAAGGGATTTGACAAGCGCCACATTCAAAACTGCTGCAATTGCTCGTCAGATTTGCTGAATGTGAACTATTGCACCACTCAAGGTTTGTATTATTTGATTTACTTACTCATTAATACTATATTTATCATCAATAACGACTCTTAACAAATCTATTGTGGTATGTTTCATTGTATATTATCTATATTATAAATTTCACTAGCGCACTAAAACATTGTAATGTAATCTTGAAAATTGAGAGTGCGTGGTGAAAAAACTAAGGAATCCACAGAACAATTGTTTCATGCCAGTATTTATATATATATACTTTTGTATCACGCTGAAATGAATAAGACCTTTTAAAAGCCTCAGGGTAAGGAACTGCTCTGAATACCTAGTGCTTACTGCTGTGAATAACACGCTCCTTATAAGAGACAGTACCGCTCCATTTCACACTGCTGTGAATAACACACTCCTTATAAGAGACAGCACCGCTCCATTTCACACTGCTGTGAATAACACACTCCTTATAAGAGACAGTACCGCTCCATTTCACACTGCTGTGAATAACACACTCCTTATAAGAGACAGTACCGCTCCATTTCACACTGCTGTGAATAACACACTCCTTATAAGAGACAGTACCGCTCCATTTCACACTGCTGTGAATAACACACTCCTTATAAGAGACAGCACCGCTCCATTTCACACTGCTGTGAATAACACACTCCTTATAAGAGACAGCACTGCTCCATTTCACACTGCTGTGAATAACACACTCCTTATAAGAGACAGTACCGCTCCATTTCACACTGCTGTGAATAACACACTCCTTATAAGAGACAGTACCGCTCCATTTCACACTGCTGTGAATAACACACTCCTTATAAGAGACAGTACCGCTCCATTTCACACTGCTGTGAATAACACACTCCTTATAAGAGACAGTACCGCTCCATTTCACACTGCTGTGAATAACACACTCCTTATAAGAGACAGTACCGCTCCATTTCACACTGCTATGAATGCCCCCTGAAATAAAAAAAATGTCCCGCTGAATTTCTCTTAACGCGCCTTGTGTCCCCTTCCCAGACCAGACGCAATACCAATACGCTGTAAATTAGTGCATTTTGTATTAACATGACATGTCCGATGACAGGCTAATCTTTTTTACTTGTTTGTTTACACTTGCGTTTTCATCATTAAACCCCGCGTTTTATTCTCCAGTCCAGTAGAATGCGCTCACACCCTCCCTGGTTACAGTCAGTTTCACAGTAAAGCCTGGACGACATCATCAGGCTTGTTAACAACATGGCCTGGCACAAATATAACCTTGAATCCCTGTTACACCCGACCATTACTTCTGGAAGAATAAGCAATCAGCTTCGGCAGTGACTGTTGAAATATAGGCTGTTATATTTGTGCTTAAAAATACTACAGTGAAATTCATCCACAAAATATCTGTCTGATGTTTGGAGATGTGGAGTGACCAAGCAAGTGAATGGGAGAAATGTGAACTTCTGCGTACTGCAATAGCGTTTATAGACGAATTGCATTAGATTTGTGAAACGAAAACCGCATTGATTTAAAAAAAAAGAAAAAGGAAGCCTACGGAAACGTTATAAAACATGTGAAATGTGTATTTTCTATGACAAAAATGCTAAATTTCAGGGCCAACTTAATACAGTATGTGTTAAGCACCAACTGTCTCTTGGCCATTTCGCCAGTAGGCCTATAACGGCATGATATATATATATATATATATATATATATATATATATATATATATATATATATATATATATATATATATATATATATATATAT
Organism: Acipenser oxyrinchus oxyrinchus; assembly: GCA_030684275.1. Taxonomy (NCBI): domain Eukaryota; kingdom Metazoa; phylum Chordata; class Actinopteri; order Acipenseriformes; family Acipenseridae; genus Acipenser; species Acipenser oxyrinchus. The sequence continues at coordinate 9,912,350 of CM060281.1, read as the reverse complement.
ATATATATACTAAATATCTTGTCTTTAACTCATTTTATTTCCTGTGTGATCTCACTAAAATCGATCTCACTAAAAGCCCGGTGTTTTGAGTCTGACGTCAAAATTTTAGGCGTGGTTAGAAAAAAAAACAAGTAAGATCACCGGTTATGCGCGCTGAAGGGATTTGACAAGCGCGCCACATTCAAAACTGCTGCAATTGCTCGTCAGATTTGCTGAATGTGAACTATTGCACCACTCCAAGGTTTGTATTATTTGATTTACTTACTCATTAATACTATATTTATCATCAATAACGACTCTTAACAAATCTATTGTGGTATGTTTCATTGTATATTATCTATATTATAAATTTCACTAGCGCACTAAAACATTGTAATGTAATCTTGAAAATTGAGAGTGCGTGGTGAAAAAACTAAGGAATCCACAGAACAATTGTTTCATGCCAGTATTTATATATATATACTTTTGTATCACGCTGAAATGAATAAGACCTTTTAAAAGCCTCAGGGTAAGGAACTGCTCTGAATACCTAGTGCTTACTGCTGTGAATAACACGCTCCTTATAAGAGACAGTACCGCTCCATTTCACACTGCTGTGAATAACACACTCCTTATAAGAGACAGCACCGCTCCATTTCACACTGCTGTGAATAACACACTCCTTATAAGAGACAGTACCGCTCCATTTCACACTGCTGTGAATAACACACTCCTTATAAGAGACAGTACCGCTCCATTTCACACTGCTGTGAATAACACACTCCTTATAAGAGACAGTACCGCTCCATTTCACACTGCTGTGAATAACACACTCCTTATAAGAGACAGCACCGCTCCATTTCACACTGCTGTGAATAACACACTCCTTATAAGAGACAGCACTGCTCCATTTCACACTGCTGTGAATAACACACTCCTTATAAGAGACAGTACCGCTCCATTTCACACTGCTGTGAATAACACACTCCTTATAAGAGACAGTACCGCTCCATTTCACACTGCTGTGAATAACACACTCCTTATAAGAGACAGTACCGCTCCATTTCACACTGCTGTGAATAACACACTCCTTATAAGAGACAGTACCGCTCCATTTCACACTGCTGTGAATAACACACTCCTTATAAGAGACAGTACTGCTCCATTTCACACTGCTATGAATGCCCCCCTGAAATAAAAAAAAATGTCCCGCTGAATTTCTCTTAACGCGCCCTTGTGTCCCCCTTCCCAGACCAGACGCAATACCAATACGCTGTAAATTAGTGCATTTTGTATTAACATGACATGTCCGATGACAGGCTAATCTTTTTTTACTTGTTTGTTTACACTTGCGTTTTCATCATTAAACCCCCGCGTTTTTATTCTCCAGTCCAGTAGAATGCGCTCACACCCTCCCTGGTTACAGTCAGTTTCACAGTAAAGCCTGGACGACATCATCAGGCTTGTTAACAACATGGCCTGGCACAAATATAACCTTGAATCCCTGTTACACCCGACCATTACTTCTGGAAGAATAAGCAATCAGCTTCGGCAGTGACTGTTGAAATATAGGCTGTTATATTTGTGCTTAAAATACTACAGTGAAATTCATCCACAAAATATCTGTCTGATGTTTGGAGATGTGGAGTGACCAAGCAAGTGAATGGGAGAAATGTGAACTTCTGCGTACTGCAATAGCGTTTATAGACGAATTGCATTAGATTTGTGAAACGAAAACCGCATTGATTTAAAAAAAAAGAAAAAGGAAGCCTACGGAAACGTTATAAAACATGTGAAATGTGTATTTTCTATGACAAAAATGCTAAATTTCAGGGCCAACTTAATACAGTATGTGTTAAGCACCAACTGTCTCTTGGCCATTTCGCCAGTAGGCCTATAACGGCATGATATATATATATATATATATATATATATATATATATATATATATATATATATATATATATATATATATATATATATATATATATATATATATATATATATATATATATAAACTAAAAGTCTTGTCTTTAACTCATTTTATTTCCTGTGTGATCTCACTAAAAGCCCGGTTTTTCGAGTCTGACGTCAAAATTTTAGGCGTGGTTAGAAAACAAAACAAGTAAGGTCACCGGTTATGCGCGCTGAAGGGATTTGACAAGCGCGCCACATTCAAAACTACTGCAATTGCTCGTCAGGTTTGCTGAATGTGAACTATTGCACCACTCCAAGGTTTGTATTATTTGATTTACTTAATCATTAATACTATATTTATCATCAATAACGACTCTTAACAAATCTATTGTGGTATGTTTCACTAGCATTGTATATTATCTATATTATAAATTTCACTAGCGCATTAAAACATTGTAATGTAATCTTGAAAATTGAGAGTGCGTGGTGAAAAAACTAAGGAATCCACAGAACAATTGTTTGATGCCAGTATTAATATATATATATATATATATATATATATATATATATATATATATATATATATATATATATATATATATATATATATATATTTTTTTAAATTACACTTTTCTTTTTTAGCAAAAATGATTAACAGTTAATAAGGCGAGTTGCTGTTATAAAAGGCTAAGGTTGTATATATAGCTCTACCCCAACACTTCATGTTATGCTTGTGTAGCTGTACCCTGGATCCAATCACCTGGTTTAATACCTGCTATTTCATGTTATAAAGGACTATGCTTGTGTAGCTGTACTCAGGACCCATCTATTTTTAAGGGTAAAACTCTGAAAACACTTGTGGATTTGTTCAGCAAAATTCAGAAAATGCAAAGGCTTCCAATAAAAGCTCCAAAACACAATCCAGTTTGTTTGTTTATTTACTGCTTACTAATATCTAAAGCAGTGGTTTCTAACCTGGGTCCTGGGAGTGTCTGCTGGTTTCTGTTGTCTGTTATCTGAACAATCTCTACCTTAACTATTGAAAAGGTCTTAATAAACCAATTATTAGTTCAATTAAGTCATTATTATTATTATTATTATTATTATTATTATTATTATTATTATTATTATTATTATTATTATTATTATTATTATTAATCTGTTATAAAAGAACATTACAATGTAACAACTTCAGCATTACTATAAACAAATTCAGCCACAGACAGTGAACATTAAAAAATACAGAGTAAATAAATAAAATACCACTGCCCTGCCATATTAAAATTAATCCTTGAGGCGAACAGACAAAACACCAAGCAGAGAACAGAGGCTCTATTTAAAAAGAAAAACATCGGGGCTTCTGAGTGGCATCCAGTAAAGATGCTTCGTGTGGAGTGCAGGATGTGCCCTATAGTCTGGACGTCACAAGTTCAAGTCCAGGCTACTCCTTTGTCAACCGAGGACAGGAGCTTCCAGGGGTGGTGCTTAATTGTCTGTGCATCACCCGGGAGGGCTACGTCAGCCAGGGTGTCCTCGGCTCACCGTGCACTAGCGACCCCTGTAGTCTGGCCGGCGCCTGCGGGCTTGTCTGTAAGCTGCCCAGGGCTGTGTTGTCCTCCAACACTGTAGCTCTGGGTGGCTGCACGGTGAGTCTGCAGCGTGAAAAGAAGCAGTCGGCTGATGGCACACGCTTGGAGGACAGCGTGTGTTCGTCTTTGCCCTCCCGAGTCAGCACAGGGGTGGTAGCGGTGAGCTGAGCCTAAAATAATTGGCCATTCCAAATTGGGAGAAAATAATAAAAATAATTGGCAACGACTAAATTAAAAAAAATCTGTATCTCTTTTTTCCACACCTCTCGTTTTCAACCCAACACATCTGTTTTAATATAGCTTTTCATTTCAGCTGGGATTCCGAATGAAAATGGCTTGTCAGGCTTCCAAGTGGCGTAGCAGGTAAAGGCACTCTGCCTGGAGTGCAAGGTGTGCCACTATAGGTGGGGTGAGAGACTCGTCTTGAAATATAGCGGATTTCTGAAGCATGTCGGAGGGCGTTGGCTGTCTTCCCCTCTGGGGGGGTTGGGGGGAATTGTGTGATCCTCTGAGTTTACTAGAGAAATTGCCCTTTACATATTAGGTGAAAAAAATGGAAAATTGGCTAAAATATAAAAATTAAAATTTAAAATAGCTTGTAAGCCTATGCCTTTAATTTTCACTCAAGCAAAAGCTTATTGTGCGGCTGGCCCAAAATGCTTGTGCACAGGAAAAATAAGATATGAACCCTTTTTTTGACAGTGTGGCAAATGTGACAGCGAGTGCTTCGGGTGAGTGAGAGATTGGGTAGGGCAGGGGCTTGTTTTCTAATTGAGTGCTCAGCTGGAACAAGTTCATCATACTGGGCTTTGCATATTGGACAAACATAGTCACCCTTGGGTTTTTTGGTGACACCCACACACTTACAGTGGCACCATCGTCCAATACATCACAGGCCACCCACGCTGACTGCAGACCAGGTTTACGACAGCATGCCATATCACAGACTCTTCTTTGTGATGGAGGCTGCACCACATCCTGCATAAGACTGGCCGTGACGAATTGTCTCATCGCAACTCCATGAGCCTGACTCAGACTTTCTGGCTTGATGCTCCTTGTCAATGCAAGAGCATTCTGAAATAAATAAGTCATTTTCTTGGTTAATCCAAAGTAAATATTTTAATGAATTTAACAATTTTTTTGTAATTTCATAAAATTCAGTTTTGTGCTTTTTAAAGTAAAGGCTGCAAGTTACCTGTGATGATGATGTCATCACATGGATTGCATAATTGTCATTAATGCTCCCCTATCAACGTTTATATGGGTCCTTGAAAACCTGGTAAAATTGCACCAAATTGTAGCCCAAGATCACATTGTGTAATATTAAAAGGTCCATGGACACAATGTGTAACCCTTTTGCAGTTGTGCCCTGCCCACTGAGGTCAAGTGACATCATCAACTATTCCAAATGAAAGTAGAGTAGAGGGTAAATAAAAGAGAGTAAATAAAAACATAGAAACACATGGCAGCAGATTAAATAGGACAGCACAGAAATCTGATAGAAAAAGGCAGAAGAGAAGTTTTGCAGGATTTACAAGTGGAGTCTAAACAGATGAGCTTTGAGGAGGTGTCGGAACGTGGTGTTGCACAGTGGCTGAGCTTACCAGCAATACAAATGCCCCACAACTGTTGCTGTCTTGTTGCCTGGCTGATACAAGCTGACCAGATGTCCATTCCCTTTGCAACTCTTTGCTTGCCTTAGCACGTAGGGTCATATACTTCCTGGAAAATTATGAACAAATAAAAGACAGAAATGTTAAATGCGTTGCTTTCTCAGTCTTATGTTATATGAATGAATTAAGGACAGCTGCTGTTTTTTCTTCTTAAAAGGAACAGATAAGGACATCAGATATTCCCAAAAACTTGTAGGACTGCAAACATTAAGCAACAGCTGACAGCCACTATAAAATTGAAGGTTTGTACATGTGAGAATTTTTTTTGATCAATGTGCATCTTTTATGACAACCATTACACACACCTCCACATTTCCACGTACTGGATGTTATTGTTTCCAGGCAAGGAATCCAACATTGAAACTTCCATTTGTGGAATGTTTGCTGCCAGAAGTACCCAATGATTTGCATTGACGTTGATGGGAACAAATATCCATGTACACTTGAACAGTTGAACCTGTACTAGATGGATGCATGTTTCTTGATCAATATGTACAACTACTTATGATGGCCAAAACTTACTGAACTTAACTGACAGAAATATAAAATGATAAGACTACAGCTACACAAACAAATGGATGCTTAGTCACTGCCCCACATACTTCTCAGACCAAAACAAGACCATGATGTCATTTAGAGCAAATATGCATCCAATTATTTCTATTTATTTATCACTTTAATAGAAGTCTTTATTTTTAAGTGTGAAATAATTGAATAATCACCATTTTGAACGACCAGGTGTCCCATTTATCAGCTTCCCACAGGACAGCTATATAGGAAGCCATGACAAAAATGTGGCCTGTGTCACCTCTGTTGATTTCTTGCCTCGGAACAGCCAAGTAGGCATTTATCACCTGGAAAAAAATGCAGTTATGATTACATGCCTATTTTCCTGGTAATAAAGTGCAATTCACATACATTTTACATTATTGAGATTACAGATAGGACATGGATCTTTAAATTCTGCACTGAAACCTAAATGTGGTCATCTAACCAGTTCAAATGTTGAACTTAGTACCACCCCTCTATACCTTGTCATTCAGCCAGTTAGGATGCTGCAGAGTATCAAAGTCCCTGTACTCAAGTACTTCCCCATACACATGGTATCTGACCTGTCTGTCCCTTTGAACAACTACATGCTGATGATCGTTCAGCTCTGCCAGGAGTCTATCTGCTTCTGTAAATAACAGTAAGATTTTCAACAATCTTAATTTCAAATATTCCTTTCAAAACAATCTAATACTCATTTTATTCCTAAAGGTATACTTTACTATGTCAGCAGTTTGATTTTAAATAAACCATTAACTGTTCTAACCATTTCAGAGAACATGAATGTATAGAATAAGGAGTCCAGGCTGAAGATGCAGGAGATTACTACTGTCAGCAGCACTATAGCTTCCATTAATATGACCTCAGAGAGACACAATGCAGATATTAATACTGACCACAAGAGGGAGCCTGAGCACCACTGCTCTCCATAATGTAATAACACAGTAATAAGACAATTGAAATAGGCAGCAGTTACCTCCCCAGTCAGCCCAGTTCTCCCATTGTTAACACAAGGCTCCTCACACCCAGTCATCTAAACACTACAGTGTGGTCTGTGTCTGGAGGAAGGAGCTGCTCACAGTGATGTCTCAACACTTATGGGCCAGTTCATTCTGAACAGGCAGATTTCTAATGTCCCTCCTAGAGAGCAGGAAAGCACTGAGAGTCTAAACATAAAACTACAGGAAGGATAATCTAACCGTACTGTGAGTCACCCAACCCTATCAAGTCCCACCTGTGTTCACAGCTCAGATCTCATAGAACTGTCTGTGACACTTATTGAAACACAAGTGCAGCTTAGAACACATATACAAATAGAACTAATCCACTCTTCTATTAAACTGTGAACTTAGTGTTTGATTGAATCCCTCTCTGTGTTTGTATAGCCTGGAAACAGGCATCAGTGCTCCTGCCAAGCTGCACACACTGCCATCATTCACACTGACCACAAGAGGGAGCCAGAGCACCACTGCTGTACATAATGTAATAACACAGTAATAAGACAATTGAAATAGGCAGCAGTTACCTCCCCAGTCAGCCCAGTTCTCCCATTGTTAACACAAGGCTCATCACACCCAGTTATCTAAACACTACAGTGTGGCCTGTGTCTGGAGGAAGAAGCTGCTCACAGTGATGCATGCTGGGAAACTCAACATCTGCAACTTCCACCCCTGCCAGTGAATAGTAAAGAATGTTAAAATGTCCCTTTAGCAGGCCAGGATTTTAAACACAATGATTCTCCCTTGCTCTCCTCTCTGAGAGTTGCTGTAAGCTGTCTGTCCCACACCCCAGTTATTCCTGCAGACTCACATCAGTGTGTGTCAGCATAGAGGTTACAGCATGTCATTCCACCAGCATGGGAAGGGATTTCTGTTGCAATTCCACAGCCCAGCAGCACAGACTGCACTACACTCTGTGACCACAAGAGGGAGAGAGTAATTCCACAGCCCAGCAGCACAGACTGCACTACACTCTGTGACCACAAGAGGGAGAGAGTAATTCCACAGCCCAGCAGCACAGACTGCACTACACACTGTGACCACAAGAGGGAGAGAGTAATTCCACAGCCCAGCAGCACAGACTGCACTACACTCTGTGACCACAAGAGGGAGAGAGTAATTCCACAGCCCAGCAGCACAGACTGCACTACACACTGTGACCACAAGAGGGAGAGAGTAATTCCACAGCCCAGCAGCACAGACTGCACTACACTCTGTGACCACAAGAGGGAGAGAGTAATTCCTCAGCCCAGCAGCACGCTGCTCATGTAGTGAGGATGTTCAGCAGGATTGCTGCTCCTTCTTTGCACAGGTAATAATTCATTCCACCCCAGATGCTCACATCAGTAACCTGCTTCCCTGGTGCTCTAGTGGTTAGTATTCAGCGCTCTTACCGCCACTGCCTGGGTTTGATTCCCGGTCAGGGAACTTGTTTTGTTGCTCGAGTCATTTCCGATTAAATCCCGCAACTGCTTTTCGAGAATCACTTTTAATGCCAGGCATTGTGGACCGACTTTATTAAAGCAAAATAAGTTATTCCGCTGTGCGGTACCCAGCCCGGCTAGCTCTCCCTCCCACCCAGCCAAAAGCCGATGTTCAATCTTGGTAATATCTTGGTAGTTTTGACCAATCATAGCCCGAGTCGCTACCAAGAATTCACCAGGAAAGAGCCAATCAGATTTCGCAGAGCTACCAAGAATGAAGTGACGGAATTATCCAATCAGATCTCGTAGAACTACCAAGAATCCTGAGCGTTCTCATCGACGGGAGATGATTGAATCTTGAAGTCTTTTGGTTTATTTCGAAATACAATCATCTGAAGGTAAGAATTTTATTACAGTATTATTTTAAATGTCACTAGTACTGTACGTATAGTCACCAAAAATTAAAAAAGGCCAATAATAATATATGTTCGTATTACAAATGTCAGCTGCAGAAATGCGCGGATAGTAAACTCTATGTTTTGTAATATTATCAATAAAAATACACGATTGACATTTTTACAATAGGTGTCAGTTATGAGTGTTAAAAAAATGTAATATTTACGACAGCTAGAAACTTGTTTGAGGGACTGTTTTATCCAGAGCGCAATTATATTTAATATATTTGTCCGTTATAATGGTACTGTAATACTTGTATCCGGGACAACAGAAATCATCCCATGGTAAAATAAATAGTACCATATAGTACCGTGGTATAGTGTTGCATTATACTGTAGATACCATGATACTTCTTAGAAATAAAAAGTACAATCGTATTATCATGGTGGTACTGCATTATAGTACCATAATAGTGCATTGCACATTGATAGTATAGGATACATTGTGTTTTTCTATCATTTACTTTTAATGATGTATCCATGAACGTTATAGTACTGTATTTAACTTTATGTTTTTAAGTTTAATTTAGTTTTCATTGAAAAATGATCTTGTTTTGAAAGCAAAACTTAAAAAAATGTGAACATGGGTACTCCATGCTTTTTTAAAAAAAAAAATCTCTCTTTTTTCATCAATAAGTCTCTTTTGTCATTGTATAGTTGTGTTTATTTGTTTTCACCCAGTGAAGCCCTTTTTGATTTCTTGTTGTTTTGTGTAGAAACCTTTTATTTGGCCAGTGTGACTATTTTGTGTTTAGGTTATTTGTTTAATTGAAGTCTTTTGTTTAACTGCAACCTTGCTATTCTGTCACAAATGCTCTTTTTTCAGGTTCATATGGAACCCTTGTTTAGATGAAAGGCTGATGGCAGCTCAACCTGACTGATACAAAGTAATCCATAAGCTGGTATCGCCCCAGAAGGTTCAACCATGTAAGTTCTAATTTGCATCAATGCTTATAAAAATAATGATCTTCACATTATAACTACTTTATAGGTCTCCCTTTCAGTGCTAATTTCATTATTTATTACAATGCATTTTTATAACTTATGGTGTGATTTGAACTTGGGTGCTATATAATGAATGTTTTAGTATACACATATCAAATACTGCCATTATTATATTTGGAGGAAAACAGTCAGTTGATATAAATGATATGTGGTCCAGTTACCATACCAGGTACCTATTGCTGTTGTTTTTCAGCTCTGATGACTGGTGCTGAACTGAGCACCCAAGAACTCCAGAAAAATCGTACCCTCTTATACTAGACCATGCAAATACACAGGTACAGTGAACTTGTTAAAGGATTGTCAGTATTACCATTAAAAATGTAGGAATAAAGCTTCTAAATTATTAGCACAATTTTCTCTGAAATTCCACACAGGAGTTGGTAGCAGTGTTTGCTTTTTATAATCTTTCACAAATAATTATAAGGTAGCTGCATTTCTTAATTACAAATACACAATTTATTTATTTTTTTGCGTCTAGAGGTTAGGATTCTTGGTTTTCACCCAGGCGGCCCGGGTTCGACTCCCGGTATGGGAACGTCTTTGTTATTGTCATTTTGTTACAGAACTGTTGTCGTGTGTAATGTGTTTTCATTATGATAATAAAGCTACAGTTATAAAATAAAATAAAAAATGTTTAAAAGTTTTTTTTTAAAATAAAGCTACACTTACTTGATATATATATATATATATATATATATATATATATATATATATATATATATATATATATATATATATATATATATTTTTTTTACATAATGATGCAAATGTATTTGACTCTATTCACATCCCCTCACATTTAAAATCCTCCACAGGTTGGGTGCCTCTCAACTCAGGTTAAGGTTGATACTGTATAAATGCAGAACCAATCGTTCCAGATGGATGAGACCACTCATTTTTAAATACATGTAATTCGATTTTTGTATTGGTTTTATTTGTATTGCAGTTGTTTCTAAGCGACAATGAATCTGGAATAACATTCTTAGGGTTCGGGTCATACGACTTTGTCTCAAAGCTGTTTCTGGTGACGTCCAGTGGATTATATTTGGAATCTTTGGTTCTGTCGTTCACAGCATTTTCTCAAATAAGACAAATTAATAGCTCAGTTGGTTAGAGTGAAAGAACGTTTCACCAGTCAGCCCGGCTAGCTCAGTCGGTAGAGCATGAGACTCTTAATCTCAGGGTCGTGGCTTCGAGCCCCACGTTGGGTGTCATTTTAAATACAAATTGTAAATGTTTCTTCGAGGCAACAGAGCAATGTCTGATTCTGTTCACATTGTATACAGTATTGCAACAAAATTACTTATTGGTCATTGTCATATAGCAATTGCTATTGTAAAATGTGTGCATCGTTTATAGCTATAATGATATTGAAATAAATAATCTTACTTTTTTGGGTTGGCTTCAATCTCTTTCTTTTTTTACAATTGTCATAACATCATTCATGGAGCAACAGTTGGTATGTGCGTAATAAACCCAATCGGGCCTTGATACAATAGACAACCCTAGTCTGTGCTGAAATAAATAATGCGGTTTTCTACACTAACAAACACAGCTTGTCAGGATGGCCGAGTGGTCTAAGGCACTAGACTCAAGGACTCTGTTTTTAAAGAATTGTGTGTTCTGGTCTCTGAATGGAGATATATATATATATATATATATATATATATATATATATATATATATATATATATATATATATATATATATATATATATATATATATATATATATATATATTTTTAGATACTGCGCAGGTGCATTGACTGCCGCTAGACTACCTGACGCTGGGTGCTGACAGTCAGAGATGGTGTCTCTCATTTCGAAGTACTGATGTGGAACAGTAGCTGAATTCTCCAGATAATAGACATGGCCTCAAGAACATTGAACTCAAGTCTGTTTTTAAAGCCGATGTTGCATTCATGTTAATGAGGAATCAACTACACAGTAACATTAGCAAAGGAATTAATGTGCTACCTGTGTTGGAGTTTGTGTTAAATGTCTTGATAAATGTTTCATAAAGCACACAAGATGAATCATCATTGTTGCAGTACATCCTATCCTGTGTACCGATGTTATCCCGTGCACAGAACACATGGAAATTGAAACACACACACTTTTTCTATGTAATTGTAGCACCTGAGTGCAATCTTTCTCTTTTCATAGGTAGGATCAGCTTCACTCTGAAACTGCACGTGATATCTACTTTACAGTAAGAGACACCCTACATGACGCATTAACTTATAGAATTGGCAAATGTAATTCACATTCAAAAACTGTAAGGCTGGCATCCGTTTCTATAAGAACGCCGCGGGATTTGAATCAGCTGCTCCGAGTTTCAGCTTGTTATCAGAAAAATACACGCAGCTGCAAGGCTTTAAGATGCAATGTTTTCTGATTAAAGCAACTCCAGATTTAAAGGTGCAATTCCTCCTTTCTGCTTCTAACTGCGCTGTACTTGTCCACGACTGTACTTCTCCCACACCTATAAAAAAGTCGACCACGAAGGGACTTGAACCTTCAATCTTCTGATTCGAAGTCAGACACCTTATCCATTAAGCCACGCAGTCTTTCACGGTTGCCATCTGTTACTTAACTCTACAATGAGTGTGTCCATAACAAACGGAATTTCAACTAGGTAAGTTAATTCTGTTGATTTTAAAACCAACGTTCTGTGTTTTCATTTTGCTGTGCTGTATGGTGTGGTTCGATCCTGTCTGGCGAGGTTGGCAAAGTGTTGATCAAAACTCAGATGTGCTTTCATAGCACACGAGCAACGCAAGCTTTAAACATCTTGGGTGTCTGAAGTTATTTTGTAATAGAATCATAATACCATTTATTTTGCTTTTTTTTTTTTTTTAATAAGAAGTCAACCACAAAGGGACTCGAACCCTCAATCTTCTGATTTAAAGTCAGACGCCTTATCCTTTGGGCCACGTGGTCTTTCACACTTATCTTAACACATAGCACATAAGCAACGCAAGCTTTAAAAATCATGGGTGTTAGAAGTTATTTTGTAATGATAATGTAAGACCTCGCTGCTGTCCAGTCATTGCATCAAGTACTGCTTGTCAGTTGGAGGAGAAGGTCTGCAAGTAGAAGTTAAGACAGCGATTGCTTTTTAGAAAGTTATGTTTGCTTCATTTTATAATATATTTTTAATGAAATACCATTTTAGTGGTCAATTGTTTTTCATTACCAAGCATTGCAGTGTACACTAGATACTGTTTGCATGTCCATCACCCTGGTAATAAGCTTTAGATATTAATCCATCTTCATCTGCAGAGCATATATATCACATTTTAGTCTACAGAAACATGTGCAGTGATTTAAATTGCATTATCTAATACCACATACATATTACAATCAGCAATGAATCAAGGATGCAACATGGATTGCAAAGCATACAACATGGTTTATTTAGATTTCCAGAAAGCTTTTGACAAAGTCCCGCATAAAAGATTAATTCTCAAACTGAATGCAGTAGGGATTCAAGGAAATGCATGCAGATGGAATAGGGAGTGTTTAACATGTAGAAAACATAAAGTACTGGTTAGAGGAGAAAACTCAAAATGGAGCGAGGTAACCAGTGGTGTACCACAGGGATCAGTATTAGGTCCTCTACTATTCCTAATCTACATTAATGATTTAGATTCTGGTATAGTAAGCAACCTTGTTAAATTTGCAGATGACACAAAGATAGTAAGAGTGGCAAACACTTGCAGCAGCAAAGGTCATTCAAAATGATCTAGAGAGCATTCAGAACTGGGCAGACACATGGCAAATGACATTTAATACAGAAAAATGTAAGGTACTGCACGCAGGCAATAAAAATGTGCATTATAAATACCATATGGGAAATACTGAAATTGAAGAAGGAATCTATGAAGAAGCCCAAGGAGTTTATGTTGACTTGGAAATGTCTTCATCTTGACAATGTGGGGAAGCTATAAAAAAAAGGCCAACACGATGCTCGGATATATTCTGAAAAGTGTTGAATTTAAGTCAAGGGAAGTAATGTTAAAACTTTACAATGCATTAGTAAGACCTCACCTAGAATATTGTGTTCAGTTCTGGTCACCTCGTTACAAAAGGGATATTGCTGCTCTAGAAAGAGTGCAAAGAAGAGCAACCAGAATTATCCCGGGTTTAAAAGGTATGTTGTATGCAGACAGGCTAAAAGAATTGAATATATTCAGTTTTGAACAAAGAAGACTATGCGGTGATCCGATTCATATATATATATATATATATATATATATATATATATATATATATATATATATATATATATATATATATATATATATATATATATATATATATATATATAAATAATGAACTGCACAGGGGCGGAGGAGGATACCTGTTCTAACATAAATAAACAATCACATTCAAGGCTCCTCGCCCTGTACACAGCTATTGACTTTTTTTTCTACATTTCACACAAAGTGTTGGGAACTACAAATAAAAAGTGAAATGGTGCTTTTGGCTGATTTACTTTTCCTGGGCGAATACCCTGAAAACATGTAAACTATCCTTGCTGTAAAGAGAGTCAGGCAGTTCATGCGCTTTGCTGAGAACTTGGCGCGAGGAACTACCGTTTCTCTCAATTCAAAGTACTGATGTGGAACAGTAGCTGAATTCTCCAGATAATAGACATGGCCTCAAGAACATTGAACTCAAGTCTGTTTTTAAAGCCGATGTTGCATGCATGTTAATGAGGAATCAACTACACAGTAACATTAGCAAAGGAATTGTGTTAAGAGAATTGTAGACCATTTGCAGAATCTATTAATAAATGCATTAACCACACAAATTGTTAATGTGCTACCTGTGTTGGAGTTTGTGTTAAATGTCTTGATAATTGTTTCATAAAGCACACAAGATGAATCATCATTGTTGCAGTACATCCTATCCTGTGTACCGATGTTATCCCGTGCACAGAACACATGGAAATTGTAACACACACACACTTGTTCTATGTAATTGTAGCACCTGAGTGCAATCTTTCTCTTTTCATAGGTAGGATCAGCTTCACTCTGAAACTGCACGTGATCTACTTTACAGTAAGAGACATCCTACATGACGCATTAACTTATAGAATTGGCAAATGTAATTCACATTCAAAAACTGTAAGACTGGTATCCGTTTCTATATTAATGAAACAGAGGTAAAGACGTTACAAATGAGAGAAGAGTGACATCTAGTGGATAAAGAAAAAAGCACAATGACCGAATATATCTTTTGTGCCTCGATAAAAAGTTCATCTCTATTTGATAAACAGTTTAAGTGCTTTCAAACAAGTAAATACCAGCTCTTAACACGACCTTAACTGTGTTTGTTTTTATATGCTTTAAAAACGACAAGAGAATTGTGTATACAAGCCGAAAATGAAATATACCCGATAGCAGTGCCATTAAAAGTGGACATTTGCATAAATTAACTGGATGTCTATCGTCATTTTTTTAAAATAAATTCCTATGTAGGTCCACGTGTACCATGTTGCTGATTTTGAAGATCACTTTCCTACTTTGCCTCCATGTTTTAATGTGAGGGACATCTTTAAACAACACCAGTCTCCAGTATAGTGTTTAGCATTACGTGATGTGATACATATAAAATATGATATGGTTTGATGATAGCGCTCACGATAAAAAAGCAGGATAAACACCTTAAAACTAAGTCAAACAGGTCTGGACGTGTGGGCCTACATATTTGATACACAAGGAAACATAATAATAATGTGGCAATAGACAAGTTCTGCAGTAAAGCCTATGGGAGTTCCGTTATAGGCGAATCGCTTGATCTCCATATTGATCGATGTCCTTCTCGTTGTTCGAGGTGATCTTGGTGCAAACAGAACGAAGATCACGTGCCGTGTCATTGAGACCTCTCTATCTCACTTAAACAGACGGCTGCGTTTCTCAAGATGCTCCAGCAAGCACTGCTGCTTGCAAATGGAGAACATGTAAACAAACTAGACAACCAACATTATCAATGTCAGTTATTTTCATTTTTTGTTTTCTGTTTATGAATAAATTCTGATAATATAAGGACACAAGTACTGAGGTGTGTGCAATTTGATTAATCAAATATGCTACAGGGGGTTCAGCTGGGCAGTGTATTTTACTGGGTTAATAAACACATGGCCTCGGTTCTAATCTCGATTTAGAACATTGCACAACCAAACCTTTGAATTGCGAAGTACAACAGAATGTATGCCAGTGGAGGCAGCGATATACATGAAATAAATGACATAACTAGAGCGAATTGTTCAATAATTATTAAGAACGTTTATTATAACGCATAAATGTAAGATACTGTCTCTTGTAATATTTGCAGTTCTGTCTAAACTGTCCCAAATTAAGTTGTTCCCGCCGAAAATAAACAGACAATTTTACAAGAGCAATTAATAAAATCCGATGAATTTGTAAGTTTATCAAACTAAAATAACTAAATGTATTGCCAAATAAATACATTAAAATGTATCCTTACCTTAAACATGTCCATTTTAGAATTTGCAGAACTGAAATATGCATTGCAGGTACGCACGCTCAAATTCCATGAACAACAATATCACAGCGACCAAGGGCTGATTGCACAATGGTTAAACCAGGACTGCAGTCTTTGTTGAGTCTGCAAAGCAAATGCTTATGCATTAAACACAATTCTGACGTAACAGACTATAAAACTATTGCTTCGAGTTTCTGTAGTCACTGTTTATTTTGGTAACGCATGTGCTTGTTTTTTTGGTGTGTAGTCTAAAACAATCACGAAACTAGTGTAACAGATGTAGGGCAGCAGTGTGGAGTAGTGGTTAGGGCTCTGGACTCTTGACCAGAGGGTTGTGGGTTCAATCCCCAGTGGGGGACACTGCTGTTGTACCCTTGAGCAAGGTACTTTACCTAGATTGTTCCAGTAAAAACCCAGCTGTATAAATGGGTAATTGTATGTAAAAATAATGTGATATGTGAAATAATGTATAATGTGATATCTTGTTACAATTGTAAGTCGCCCTGGGGTCTGCTAAGGGCGTCTGCTAAGAAATAAATAATAATAATAATAATAATATTTGGGTGGCTCTTAGAAGAGCCTTTGTGTTGTAAAGACGGAGCAGGGACGGTCTCGGTTTACTTGGAGCTGGTGTACTTGTACAAGGTGACGACCTTGGTGCCCTCAGACACGGTGTGCTTGGCCAGCTCTCCGGGCAGCAGGAGGCGCACGGCTGTCTGGATCTCCCGTAATTGTATTATTACCTGTACTGTAACACTTGAAATGTATTTGCTTACGATTGTAAGTCGCCCGAATAAGGGCGTCTGCTAAGAAATAAATAAATAATAATAATAAGTGATGGTGGAGTGCTTGTTGTAGTGAGCCAGGCGGGACGACTCGCCGGCGAAAATGTTGTTAACGAACGAGTTCATGATGCCCATCGCCTTGGAAGAGATGCCGGTGTCGGGTGGACCTGCTTCAGCACTTTGTACACGTAGATCGCGTAGCTCTCCTTCTTGGTCTTTCTGCGCTTCTTTCCTCCCTTAGGCTGGGTCTTGGCAACAGCCTTCTTGGAGCCTTTCTTCGGCGTGGGGGCAACTTTCGGTTCTGGCATGTTTTTTTTGTGGTGCAATTTAAAGATTAATGAGTAACCAGCCCAGAGCCCCTGCTAAGAAATAAATAATATATATGCGCAGTCTGCAATCTAACTCATTATTCTTGTGCCCAATCACAAGTCAAATATTGAAACACAGTATCAGTGTCGATCCTTTCTGACTTCCTGCTTCTACCACACTACCGGTTGTTTCACAGCAGCTTCAATGGTGATACTTCACCTCGAATTCACAAAAGATAATGTTGTGGAGCTTTGGCTCAGAATTTCTAGCTTTTATTTATTTGACAGGTTTAGAAAAACAAAATTGGGTAAGGTTTTCAACAACAAAAAGGTTTTATCTGGCTTTAATTCTGCACAAGGGGAAATCGGGTAAACTGAGCTCCTGTTTTCCCATTCTGTAACACAAAGGGTTACTTTTAAATTTTAATTCCATTCAACATTTATTCAATAAAATACTTAATTTTAAAGAAAAATTGAGCTGAATACAAAAATACTCCTTTTGCAGTGTGAAAGAGGTCTAAATATGTATAAGCAAAACTCTTAAGAGTATACTTAAAATAAATAAATAAATAGCGCAATACATTCTTCATACAAAATAAACCCATTCATGATCTTTAGTGTTGGTTAATACAGAAGCCTATTATATAGCAAGAGGCTGTGTGGTCCAGTGGTTAATGAAAAGGGCTTGTAACTAGAAAGTCCCCGGTTCAAATCTCACTTCAACCACTGACTCACTGTGTGACCCTGAGCAAGTCACTTAACCTCATTGTGCTCCGTCTTTCGGGTGAGACGTAATTGTAAGTGACTCTGCAGCTGATGCATAGTTCACACACCCTAGTCTCTGTAAGTCGCCTTGGATAAAGGTGTCTGCTAAATAAGCAAATAATAATAAAGCAAGAGATCGGACCTTATTGAAAAAGAAGTCAGCAAAGAGCGCGCGCGCACCCCCCACCAGAGTGCCGTGTTATGTACGAAACTGCTGACTGTCATTCACTGCATACTACTGCTGATTAACAAGCTTCAAGTGGATTTATTTATTTATTTTGCAGTATTTGGGGCCTTTGTTCTAAATTCCTATATAAACAGCGGAAAATAAACAACTGGGTAGATTTATTAAACTGCTTCAAAATCAGTTGTTTCACGTTTTTTCTTTTTGCTTCTTCTGCATAATGCTGGTTACTTATTTTTCTGTGTGTTCCAGTTGTGTTTGTGCATCTCCTATGAAATACAACAACAGTAAAATATTGAAACTACGAGAAAATGATTTGGTGATGCCAGGGTAATTAAATTGTTGCAACAAGTGTGGGTCACGGATAAAGAGAAATAATAAAATTCAACAAAGAAATTCTCCCAATCGATTACAATGGGATGTGCCGGCAGTGTGTTAACCACACCTAACAGAAAGGCTATTAAATGTGCAGTTTAACAAACCTCACGCTTCAAACTTATTAAGTTGTGTTTGACTAGCCTTCTTGTTGGTGAAACGAATCATACAGTTACTTTAAACAGTGAATTCATCATTTTATATAAAACAAATACAGTGAAGTACTGAGCGAGCAGTTTGGTTTCGCTGGAAGATAGTGACGTTTTGTCACCTCAATTAAACATGCAGTACATTTCCTGGTTGAAGAATAAGCTATATTGTAAACACAACCCTTCTCTTTGCTACCCTCGGTTGTTTGTGTATATTTGTTGGTATTTCACTATTAAATTGTATATTTTGTGCAGGTAGAAAACACAAGCCAGAACGTTTTCAAAATGAGTGTGCTGCCTGTGGGTCAGTTGAGTCTACACGGTTCTCATCATGTCGATAAGTTCCGCTCTCTGCCTTTCTGCGCACATTCTCTGACAAACAGTACAGTCTAGCACTGCGCGTCGGGATTATTGATAGATTTTTCCGTGTTAAAAAGTCTTAGAAATGGCAGAAACTGCTCCAGCACCAGCCGCTCCTGCTCCGGCTAAAGCTGCCAAGAAGAAGCCCGCAGCAAAGCCCAAGAAATCGGGTCCCAGCGTGTCGGAGCTGATCGTCAAGGCTGTGTCTGCCTCCAAGGAGCGCAGCGGGCTGTCCGTGGCGGCGCTCAAGAAGATCCTGCAGGCCGGCGGCTACGATGTGGAGAAGAACAACTCCCACGTCAATAGGGCACTCAAAAGCCTGGTGACCAAGGAGACCCTGCTACAGACCAAGGGCACCGGCGCCTCGGGCTCCTTCAAGCTCAACAAAAAAGCAGCTGAAGCCAAGAAGAAAGCAGCTCCCAAGAAACCAGCGGCAAAGAAAGCGGTTGTCAAGAAAGCGACGAAAAAGGTTTCAGCAAAGAAAGCAGCGACACCCAAGAAGTCTCCTAAGAAAGTAAAGAAACCGAAAGCTGTAAAGAAGGCACCCAAGAGCCCGAAGAAAGCGGCTGCCAAGCCTAAAAGGGTCGTGAAGAAAAGTCCCAAAAAAGCGAAGGCAGCGCCTAAAACTAAAAAGGTAACCAAGGCAGCTAAACCCGCAGCGAAGAAGGCGGCTCCTAAAAAGAAGTGAACAGTTAAAGCGACGATGCGACAATGAACCCAAAGGCTCTTTTAAGAGCCAACACATCTTTCTAAAAAGAGATTTTCCTTCTATACATAATGAATTTGGCACTGCTGCGGTATTTTAGCACGCAGTTAGTATTACATTAGAGTAAATCAATCGCTTCTGTATTAAATATAATTATGATGAAATTATTAGGGATATGAACGTTTGGGATATGAATTATTAGGGATATGAACGTATCATCAGATTGAAGTTTGTCTAAATGCGGCCTCTTTTCATCTAAATAACACTCAACCATTATATTTGATCTACAAGAATAACATTTTGGGAAGAAAATGCAAAGCCTCCCATTGTACATAGATAACATGTTCAAATTGTTAAATGTATCAGACAATTAAAAACAATAGGTATTGGAATATAACGCTTTCAGAGAAGTGGGTGGCTCTTAAAAGAGCCTTTGGGCTTCACTGTGTGTTTTTGTTTAGGGGTTATCGTTTAAGCTCGTTCCCCTCGGATGCGGCGGGCCAGCTGGATGTCTTTGGGCATGATGGTGACTCTCTTGGCGTGAATGGCACACAGGTTGGTGTCCTCAAAGAGCCCGACAAGGTAAGCCTCGCTAGCCTCCTGCAGCGCCATCACAGCGGAGCTCTGGAAGCGCAGGTCGGTCTTGAAATCCTGAGCGATTTCTCGGACGAGCCGCTGGAAGGGCAGCTTGCGGATCAGCAGCTCGGTGGATTTCTGATAGCGGCGGATTTCCCTCAGAGCCACAGTCCCAGGCCTGTAACGGTGAGGTTTCTTCACGCCGCCGGTAGCGGGGGCGCTTTTTCTGGCAGCCTTGGTAGCGAGCTGCTTCCTGGGCGCCTTTCCACCGGTGGACTTACGAGCGGTCTGCTTGGTTCTTGCCATTTCCAAACTCTTCCAGACAGTATCACAAACGCTGTAAAATATAACACAAGCAAGCCGACACCAGAGCATTTATTGAGTAACTGAGCTGCTCTGATAGGATGAGTCATTTAGGGCGGGTTTATGTTCCTCATTGGTTATATTCCAGATTCTCAATAACTGATTGGGTGATTTGAATTTTGCGCGCATTCTATGAAATGGCCACTGTCCCGTCCGGTTTGCGCTCTATATTACGGTCTGATTCTGTGCTTTGTTATTCAGTCTCGCTATTGTATTGAAAGATACATGTCATTGTACCTAAAAGAAAGCAATCTAAGACAATACAATATTGATTCATATTTATAAAGAACCCGTAGCTCATGTCTCACTTTGTGTTTAACAGACAGAGACAGATTGTGCTTCATTGTATTGTACAGCAAAAACATCCACAAATAGACAACACCATTCTTCGTAGCAAAGAGGGAAAACAGATTCAATTAAAATGAGTAAAAAGAAAGAAAACAATCGTACAACACTATGAGCCCCAGCGGTTCTCAGTCGAGTTTTGAATCTTCATGCCGGAGAAACGCAGTGAGAAAGAGCGACGCTCAGACAACACGGGACAGGGGCATACCTAATACAACCAGCAACTACATCAGGGGAGGCGTGAGAAACATTTATTTCAAACACTGCACACATTTAACTGTACAACAAACGAAGCAGTGCATTATAAATACAACATGCAGAGAAGTCTGTTCAAGTGGCCAGGGCAGAATTGTAGAGAACTTCGTGGGAAGTTAAATGAAACAGCAAGTTCTCTTTAGCAGTCCGCGTTTCATTCATGTGAGGATTGTGATCACCTGCTAGTGTGGCACTTACTGTGGGTTTGTGATATCAGTACTTACAATTGCTACGTTTTAGAATTAAAAAAATATGTTTCAAATTGGAATAATTGGTTATTTCCTACTATGAAGTTTAAGCAAACAAATTCAATGCGCTCTTATTGAAAAGGGTGGGTGGCTCTTAAAAGAGCCTTTTGGGTTTTATAGATTTTAGAAGTGGCGTCCGAATGATTTATTTCTTGGCTGGCTTCTCGGTTTTCTTGGGCAGCAGCACAGCCTGGATGTTGGGCAGCACTCCGCCCTGAGCGATGGTGACGCCTCCCATCAGCTTGTTGAGCTCCTCGTCGTTGCGGACAGCGAGCTGCAGGTGACGCGGGATGATTCTGGTTTTCTTGTTGTCCCGGCGGCGTTCCCGGCCAGCTCCAGGATTTCAGCAGTCAGGTACTCGAGCACAGCGGCCAGATAGACCGTGGCTCCAGCACCGACACGCTGGGCATAGTTACCCTTCCGCAGCAGCCTGTGAACACGACCGACTGGGAACTGCAGTCCTGCCCTGGAGGAGCGAGTCTTTGCCATAGCACGAGCTTTACCGCCAGTCTTTCCTCTTCCAGACTTTTTTTTTTTTTTTATTAAAATATTGAAGACAAATAAACAATACACAAAAAGGAATACACATTATTCAAATAAAACACAATATTACACAATCCCCAAAACATCCATTAGTGGTTTCCACTTTCTTTTGCACTCAGCTTCACCCAAAACATTTTTCTCCATCTTCAACTCATCCTTAATTACCCCTACAAAGCACAAATAAGCCTCCACAATTGTTACATTTTTCCCTTTTACAGTTACATTTCTTTTCTCCCACAACATCAATTTTCCTAAACATATCATGGTCCAAACTGGAACAAATTTTTCTTTTGGAAGATCCACAATCCTATTCCCATTTATAACTCCCTCTGCATCTATTGGACAGTCTCCTAAAAACAACTTAAACAGATTCATGCCTTTCTCCCAAAACCTCTGAGCAAACACACATTCCCAGAACACGTGTATTATTGTCTCTCTTTGCTCACACCCCTTCTCGGGCATTCACCAACTGGAGCATACCCATGCCTGTGCAAAGTATCTCTGACCGGTAGGCGATTTAAAGCTACCAACCAGGTTAAGTCCTTTATTTCATTTCTCAGTCTCGTGCTTTGAATTTTCTCCCACTTAATCAATCTCATTTCTACCCCAACATTAACTTCCCTCACCTTTCTTATTATTTCATACAATTTCCTATGATCACATAAAGACTCTTCATTTAGTACATGCATATGCACTCTTAAAAAATATATTACATGATTATATACTTCAGGTTTCTCCACCGCATGAGGAATCTTATTATCCCATCCCACCCATTTTCTAAGGAAATCACCCAACCAAAACCTAATAAAAAGAAACATTTATGATTAATTCCCTTAAGTAAGTTTTTACAAATTTGAGTGGAAAGAAAACAGTCTAATTTTAAAGATAGATTTGGCACATCTCTCCCCCCCTCTTTTACCTTCCTATACATAATTTCTCTTTTCACACATTCATATTTTCTCCCCAAATAAAAAAAAGACTGCCCTTGTTAAGTCAATTTTACATCTCACTGGTATTGGAAACACATTAGCAAGATACATTAAAGTTGGCAATATATCTGCTTTGATGACCATTACTCTACCAGATATTGTTAGTCTTCTAGACCTCCACATACAAAGTTTCTTTTTAACTCTTTCTAATTTCTCAACCCAATTCTTCTTAGCACTTCTTTCTCTGTAGAACCGTACCCCTAAAATCTTCAGCCCATTCTGACACACCTCAACCCCTCCCTTACTATCCTTCCTCTCTTCCCACCCCCCACAGTACATTAAGGAAGATTTATTTAAATTTACTTTAGAGCCTGTAGCCTCACTATAGAACTCTATCCACTGAAATGCCCTGTCTATGTCCCTTTCAGAGGTTAAAAACAAGCTGTTGTCATCAGCATATTGGCTTATTTTTAATCTTGTCCCATCACTCCCTGGGATATGCACCCCTTCTATTAATTTATCCTGACGAATCAAGTTTGCAAAAGACTCTATAAATAAAACATACAGTAGAGGGACATGGGACATCCCTGTCTCACTCCCCTCTTGCCACACATTATCACTCCAAAACCCATTTATCAGCACCTTGCTATATGCCTTATTATACATAGCTTTAATCCAACCTACAAATCTCTCCCCAAAATTCATCCTATTCAAAATTAAAAATAAGAACTCATGACTTACCCTGTCAAACGCCTTTTCTTGATCTATATTCAACACACACAGAGGCGTCCCCCTTTCGCTAACCCAAAACAATACATCTCTTATTAATTGTAAATTCAAGGCACAAGACCTTCCTACCACCCCACACGTCTGATCCTCCCCCACTACACTAGCCATTACCCCTTCAGTCTATTCACTATTATTTTACCCAGTATTTTATTGTCAACATTTAATAAAGTTATTGGCCTCCAGTTTTTCAAACAGTCCCTGTCCCCTGTTTTTTATATATGAGAGAAATGATCCCCATTCTCATAGTATCAGGTAAAACCCTTTCTCCAGCATTTCTTCATACACCTCCTTTAAATCCTCTGCAATAAGATCCCAAAACAATCATAAAATTCCCGTGGCATGCCATCACTACCTGGAGACTTCCCAGTCTTCAGAGATTTCATAGCCCTCTCCATCTCTTTCAAGTCAAGCCCTTTGTCTAAATTAACCCTTTTTTCCCAACTTAGTTTCCTATCGATATTTTGCAAGAGAAACTCTGCTTTTTTCTTGTTTATCTCTCTTTTTAAATAAATCTTGATAAAAACCCCTAGCATGCTTTAAGATTTCCCCCTTATCTGTTGTTTTCCCATTCTCAGTCCTAATCTCAGTTATATATGACGTCTTTTGCCTTTCCTTTATCGATTGAAAAAAAAACTTTGAACATTTTTCATCCTTCTCCCTCCTCTCCACCCTTGCCTGAAATAAAAACCCTCTGGCTTTTTTCTCAACCTCCTGTTCCCACTTTCTTTTCAAACTTCTATATACCTCCCAGTCTATCTCTTCCCCTTTATTCATTCTTTCATGCATTTTCTCTAGATCCCTTTGAATCTTATTCTCCACATATCTCTCCCTCTTTCTCCTCCCCCTACTGTACATCTGACACATGGCTTTAACTTTTTTCTTTACCCCCTCCCACCACTCACTCTTTGATTTAAAGGCCCATTTTAAATCTCTCCACCCTTCATACAAATCCCTGAACTGATCTCTGAACTCCTTACTGTCTAACACAGATACGTTCATTTTCCAATACCCTTGCCCCCGCTCCACCCCCTCTACCTCCAAAGACACACTAATTGTATCATGATCCGAAACAAAATTTGGGCTGATATTAAATCTTAGCCCGTTTACTCCTTTTTGTATAAAAAAATAATCCAATCTTCGTTTGACTCTTCTTGAATTTCTCCAAGTATGCCCCTCAGCACTTTTATTAAGTAATCTATATAAGTCTTTTAAATTATAATCTTCTAATATTGTTTTAAAATACCTTGCTGAAGAATCACTTTGTTCTTCAATTAAATCCAAACTAATATTAAAGTCACCCCCCATAATTATTCTTCTATTGGAACATAAAATATTTGGTAGGCATTTAAATGCCTCTAACCTCATACTCCTCTTGGCCGGGGCATATACATTAATTAACCTTAAACCAATATCACCAAACTTACAGTCAATATACATTATCCTCCCAGGGATTAATATAACTACATTTTCAATATACACATTTCCTTTGAACAGAACCCCAACCCCATCCGCGTGCACATTGCCAAAACTCCATCTAGAGTCTCCCCCAGTCCATTCTGCTGTAAACTTCTCAATATCCTTTTTGTCCTTTAAATGACATTCCTGTAAAAAACAGGCATAGAAGTCCAGTGATTTCAGGGAAAGAAACAAAGCAGCTCTTTTCCCTCTGTCCCTCAAACCCTGAACATTTAAAGAACACAGTTTCAGGTCCATACTTCAAAAAAGAAAATTAGTTCACATATCCCTTAACCCACACCTTCTCCTCCTTCCCCAATAGTGAGACTTCCCGACCCCTCCGAATCAACAATAAAAGCCTCTGCATTTGATGGTGTAGAACCTATACCTTCCCTATTTGGGCTAAGGGGAAGCGGAACTCTCAAAGGATCCCCCTCTATACTTTCTCCCAGAAGTCCAGGGGTCTCTTCAATCTCCAACAATGCAGCTGCTTTTTGGAGGGCGGAATGGAGTCTGAAACTGACTCTATTTCCACCCCGATGATGGCAGGCCCCCACTGGAGTCCACCACTTCAGGGCCAGAGAGCTGCACCTCCTTGTCCCCTGCGCCCCTATCTTGGGAAAGGCTCTCAAATCTATTAGCAGTTTCAATCCCTCCAGTTGAGCCCTGGTCTAGGAGGACCCTTTTCTCAATTTCTTCTATTCTGTCCCGTTTCTTCCTTTTTTTGCTTTCCTTTCTACTGCCTGAGCCCACTCCATTCCCTCCTCTGCCTCACTCTCTGCTCCTGTATCCTGGTCTACCTCCAGCACTTCTTCTTCCTCTCTGTCCACCTTATCCACCTCCCTCTCAGGGCTGTCTGGCAGGGGCTCAGGATCTTTTCCACCTCATAAATCACAGTCTCCCTCCACTCCTCTCTCTGCTCCTCCCGCCCACCGGCACTCTTCTCTTGCGGCAGCCACATCGGCGTAAGATTGCCTTCTCTCCGGACAATCTTTATACAAATGCCCCTCCTTATTACAGAGGTTGCATCTCTTTGCCCTCCTACAGTCCCTAGCCACATGCCCCAACTCACCACAGTTTCTACATCTCTGTAGACCACAGCTGTCCTCAGGGTGGTCAAACCCCTGACATTTTCTACAAAAAGAGGTTGTCGGGAATAAAAGAGGAAACCCCTATCTGCTCCGATAGAAAAACTTGCTGGGGATGTTGAAAACCATCAAAACCACTCGCGTCCAGACGAAGCAGAGCTTGTACTTGTCTCTTTGCTGTCCAAACGCCCAAATCATCTCTAAGCCTTCAGACACCAGAAATCACATCCACATGCTTTTTCAAGAAAAATATCAAAGCAGAGTCCGGCACATGAGGGTTGTGCATTTGGACTGTAATAAAACGAAAATTCAGCCTTACCAGGGACTCCACCTTATAGTCAGATCTTGGAGCTTCGTCTTCTTTCTCATTACATTTATCCAACAAGTGCTGGAAAGAATAGCTGGAGTCCATGGTCACATCAAAGAACTCTCCTCGATTATTCCTCTGCAGACAATAAATCTCTGAGATATCAACTCCCAGGCAATCCACAAGTACAAGCAAAATAAAGTTCCTTCTTTCAGGCAGTTCACCTTCCTTCTTCCAATGGAACCGGGCAGTGTTCTTTAGTCCAGCCGGGCCGGCTGACTGGTAGAATTTGGACGTCATGTCCTGTGCCTTCTCTCCTCAAATGACTCACAAATGCAGTAGCCAAACCACTCACACTTGATCATAGCCTAAGGGCTGAGAAGCATTCAAAATATATATACGTTTTTTTTGTTTTTATTTTATTATTTGAGATATTCAATACAGCCTGTATTACACCGTTAGAATACCCCCTTTCCTCTTCCAGACATCTTCACTGTAGTTCAAAATACTACAACAATAAATGCGACTCTGCTCGCTTGCTCTTTTATACACGCTGGCTCATTCTTAGAATGTTAAAAATCGTCACAGCGGAAGAGGGCGGGCATTATTTCATTTGATTGGTTGTATCTTTCCCTGCCCGCTGGTTCTAGTTTGACGCTGTTCTGCTGCGGATTGTCTTTTGTTTCCTCTTGGCGCTCATTTTTGAATTGTAACCCAGTTGGGACATAATGTAACAGTTTAGAACTGTTTCAAACCACACTGCCCACAGTCATGTCCGATTTGAGTTATAAGTTCTGTGCACTTCAATTAACCAGAAAGCTGATATTGTTCATGATCCCTTTTGGGACTAGATAAGCAGTAATTGTTAATTTAAGTAGTAATTTGTTCAATGAAGTAATTTTGAGATAATTTGGAACAAAAACCTCAACACTGCAGCCCTCATGGACCAGAGCTGACCACTCCTGATTTAATTGAACTTAACTTGCTAAATTGAACAACAACTTACATTCTTCAGAAATGGAATACATTGATCATTTAAGGGTTACCTATAAAACCTGCTGGAGATTGTGTCTCTGCAGGACCAGGTTTATCCACCCCTGGGTTAGTGTGTCCAGCGGGCACGTCTTCTGTGCATCCTGCTTAGAGGTACAGGAGGCTATTATATAAGCACACACAAACCAGAAGAAACCACAATTAAAATAACATGTTTAAATGTTATAAATAGGTTTTAACCTTGTGTAAAAATTTATACAAGAATCCTTTAAATCTGAGTCGAAATTAGCCTGTAAAATGATCCCCAGAGACAGATGTGTGAGCTCATTGAGGGCGTGTCTGGGCTAAAGGCGCTCATTCTAGGACTGTGAATTTCAACCAGGTCCGCTTTGTGTTCATAACACTGCAACTTGCTGGAAATTTTTTATTTCAATTTGATATTTTGTTGTAATAGTTTGAAGATGTCTGGTCGTGGCAAGGGAGGTAAAGGACTCGGTAAAGGGGGCGCTAAGCGTCATCGTAAAGTGCTCCGTGATAATATCCAGGGCATCACCAAGCTATCTGTGTTAAGAGAATTGTAGACCATTTGTAGAATCTATTAATAAATGCATTAACCACACAAATTGTTAATGTGCTACCTGTGTTGGAGTTTGTGTTAAATGTCTTGATAAATGTTTCATAAAGCACACAAGATGAATCATCATTGTTGCAGTACATCCTATCCTGTGTACCGATGTTATCCCGTGCACAGAACACATGGAAATTGAAACACACACACTTGTTCTATGTAATTGTAGCACCTGAGTGCAATCTTTCTCTTTTCATAGGTAGGATCAGCTTCACTCTGAAACTGCACGTGATCTACTTTACAGTAAGAGACACCCTACATGACGCATTAACTTATAGAATTGGCAAATGTAATTCACATTCAAAAACTGTAAGACTGGCATCCGTTTCTATAATTAATGAACCAGAGGTAAAGACGTTACAAATGAGAAAAGAGTGACATCTAGTGGAGAAAGAAAAAAGCACAATGGCCAAATATATCTTTTGTGCCTCGATAAAAAGTTCATCTCCATTTGATAAACAGTTTAAGTGCTTTCAAACAAATAAATACCAGCTCTTAACACGACCTTAACTGTGTTTGTTTTTATATGCTTTAAAAACGATAAGAGAATTGTGTATACAAGCCGAAAACGAAATCTACCCGATAGCAGTGCCATTTAAAGAGAGTATTTGCAAATTAACTGGATGTCTATCGTCATTTTTTTCAATAAATTCCTATGTAGGTCCACGTGTACCATGTTGCTGGTTTTGAAGATCACTTTCCTACTTTGCCTCCATGTTTTAATGTGAGGGACATCTTTAAACAACACCAGTCTCCAGTATAGTGTTTAGCATTAGGTGATGTGATACATATAAAATATGATATGGTTTGATGATAGCGCTCACGATAAAAAAACAGGATAAACACCTTAAAACTAAGTCAAAAAGTCTGGACGTTTGGGCCTACATATTTGATACACATGGAAACATAATAATAATGTGGCAATACACAAGTTCTGCAGTATAGCCTCTGGGAGTTCCGTTATAGGCGAATCTCTCGATCTCCATATTGATCCAGGTCCATTTCATTGTTCGAGGTGATCTTGGTGCAAACAGAACGAAGATCACGTGTCGTGTCATTGAGACCTCTTTATCTCACTTAAACACACGGCTGCGTTTCTCAAGATGCTCCAGCAAGAGATGCTGCTTGCAAATGGAGAGCATGTAAACAAACTGGACAACCAACATTATCAATGTCAGTTATTTTCATTTTTTGTTTTCTGTTTATGAATAAATTCTGATAATAGACGGACACAAGTACTGAGGTGTGTGCAATTTGATTAATCAAACATGCTACAGGGGGTTCAACAGAACCAAACCCTTGAATTGCAAAGTACAACAGAATGTATGCCAGTGGAGGCAGCGATATACATGAAGCTTTCGGTTCTGGCATGTTTTTTCTGTGGTGCAATTTAAAGATGAATGAGTAACCAGCCCAGAGCCCCTGCTAAGAAATAAATAATATATATGCGCAGTCTGCAATCTAACTCATTATTCTTGTGCCCATTCACAAGTCAAATATTGAAACACAGCATCAGAGTCGATCCTTTCTGACTTCCTGCTTCTACCACACTACCGGTTGTTTCACAGCAGTTTCAATGGTGATACTTCACCTCGAATTCACAAAAGATAATGTTGTGGAGCTCAGAGAGCTTTGGCTCAGAATTTCTAGCTTTTATTTGTTTATTTGACTGGTTTACGAAAACAAAATTGGGTAAGGTTTTCAACAACAACAAAAAGGTTTTATCTGGCTTTAATTCTGCACAAGGGGAAATCGGGTAAACTGAGCTCCTGTTTTACCATTCTGTAACACAAAGGGTTACTTTTAAATTTTAATTCCATTCAACATTTATTCAATAAAATGCTTCATTTTAAAGAAAAAAATACCTGAATCTTAGGGGCTAGCAATCCAACTTAATGGAGTTGAATACAAAAATACTCCTTTTGCAGTGTGAAAGAGGTCTAAATATGTATAAGCAAAACTCTTAAGAGTATAAATACTTACAAAAATAAAAATAAATAAAATAAAATAAATAAATAGCGCAATACATTCTTAATACGAAAAACCCAGTCATGATCTTTAAATTGTTGGTTGATACAGCAGCTTATTATATAGCAAGAGATCGGACCTTATTGAAAAAGAAGCCAGCAAAGAAGCGCGCGCACACACACACACACATTAGACCCGCCCACCATAGAGCCGTGTCTCTGAGCGCGTGTTATACACGAAACTGCTGCCTCTCATTCACTGCATACTATTGCTGATTAACAAGCTTCACGTGGATTTATTTATTTATTTTGCAGTATTTGGGGCCTTTGTTCTAAACACCTATATAAACAGCGGAAAATAAACAACTGTGTAGATTTATTAAACTGCTTCAAAATCAGTTGTTTCACGTTTTTTTTTCTTTTTTCTTCTTCTACATAATGCTGGTTACTTATTTTTCTGTGTGTTCCAGTTGTGTTTGTGCATCTCCTAGGAAACACAACACCAGTAAAATATTGAAACTACGAGAAAATGCTTTGGTGATACCAGGGTAATTAAACTGTTGCTGTGTGGGTCACGGATAAAGAGAAATAATAAAATTCAACAAAGAAATTCTCCCAATCGATTACAATGGGATGTGCCGACAGTGTGTTAACCACACCTAACAGAAAGGCGATTAAATGTGCAGTTTAACAAACCTCACGCTTCAAACTTATTAAGTTGTGTTTGACTAGCCGCCTCGTTGTTGAAACGAATCATACAGTTACTTTAAACAGTAAATTCATCATTTTATATAAAACAAATACAGCGAAGTACTGAGCGAGCAGTTTGGTTTCGCTGGAAGATAGTGACGTTTTTGTCACCTCAGTTAAACATGCAGTACATTTCCTGGTTAAACAATAAGCTATATTGTAAACACAACCCTTCTCTTTTGCTACCCTCGGTTGTTTGTGTATATTTGTTGGTATTTCACTATTAAATTGTATATTTTGTGCAGGTAGAAAACACAAGCCAGAACGTTTTCAAAATGAGTGTGCTGCCTGTGGGTCAGTTGAGTCTACACGGTTCTCATCATGTCGATAAGTTCCGCTCTCTGCCTTTCTGCGCACATTCTCTGACAGACAGTACAGTCTAGCACTGCGCGTCGGGATTATTGATAGATTTTTCCGTGTTAAAAATCTTAGAAATGGCAGAAACTGCTCCAGCACCAGCCGCTCCTGCTCCGGCTAAAGCTGCCAAGAAGAAGACCGCAGCAAAGCCCAAGAAATCGGGTCCCAGCGTGTCGGAGCTGATCGTCAAGGCTGTGTCTGCCTCCAAGGAGCGCAGCGGGCTGTCCGTGGCGGCGCTCAAGAAGATCCTGCAGGCCGGCGGCTACGATGTGGAGAAGAACAACTCCCACGTCAATAGGGCACTCAAAAGCCTGGTGACCAAGGAGACCCTGCTACAGACCAAGGGCACCGGCGCCTCGGGCTCCTTCAAGCTCAACAAAAAGCAGCTGAAGCCAAGAAGAAAGCAGCTCCCAAGAAACCAGCGGCAAAGAAAGCGGTTGTCAAGAAAACGACGAAAAAGGTTTCAGCAAAGAAAGCAGCGACACCCAAGAAGTCTCCTAAGAAAGCGAAGAAACCGAAAGCTGTAAAGAAGGCACCCAAGAGCCCGAAGAAAGCGGCTGCCAAGCCTAAAAGGGTCGTGAAGAAAAGTCCCAAAAAGCGAAGGCAGCGCCTAAAACTAAAAAGGTAACCAAGGCAGCTAAACCCGCAGCGAAGAAGGCGGCTCCTAAAAAGAAGTGAACAGTTAAAGCGACGATGCGACAATGAACCCAAAGGCTCTTTTCAGAGCCAACACATCTTTCTAAAGAGATTTTCCTTCTATACATAATGAATTTGGCACTGCTGCGGTATTTTAGCACGCAGTTAGTATTACATTAGAGTAAATCAATCGCTTCTGTATTATAATTATGATTAAATTATTAGGGATATGAACGTTTGGTTCATATCATCAGATTCAAGTTTGTCTAAATGCGGCCTCTTTTCATCTAAATAACACTCAACCATTATATTTGATCTACAAGAATAACATTTTGGGAAGAAAATGCAAAGCCTCCCATTGTACATAGATAACATGTTCAAATTGTTAAATGTATCAGACAATTAAAAACAATAGGTATTGGAATATAACGCTTTCAGAGAAGTGGGTGGCTCTTAAAAGAGCCTTTGGGCTTCACTGTGTTTTTGTTTAGGGTTATCGTTTAAGCTCGTTCCCCTCGGATGCGGCGGGCCAGCTGGATGTCTTTGGGCATGATGGTGACTCTCTTGGCGTGAATGGCACACAGGTTGGTGTCCTCAAAGAGCCCGACAAGGTAAGCCTCGCTAGCCTCCTGCAGCGCCATCACAGCGGAGCTCTGGAAGCGCAGGTCGGTCTTGAAATCCTGAGCGATTTCTCGGACGAGCCGCTGGAAGGGCAGCTTGCGGATCAGCAGCTCGGTGGATTTCTGATAGCGGCGGATTTCCTCAGAGCCACAGTCCCAGGCCTGTAACGGTGAGGTTTCTTCACGCCGCCGGTAGCGGGGGCGCTTTTTCTGGCAGCCTTGGTAGCGAGCTGCTTCCTGGGCGCCTTTCCACCGGTGGACTTACGAGCGGTCTGCTTGGTTCTTGCCATTTCCAAACTCTTCCAGACAGTATCACAAACGCTGTAAAATCTAACACAAGCAAGCCGACACCAGAGCATTTATTGAGTAACTGAGCTGCTCTGATAGGATGAGTCATTTAGGGCGGGTTTATGTTACTCATTGGTTATATTCTAGATTCTCAATAACTGATTGGGTGATTTGAATTTTGCGCGCATTCTATGAAATGGCCACTGTCCCGTCCGGTTTGCGCTCTATATTACGGTCTGATTCTGTGCTTTGTTATTCAGTCTCGCTATTGTATTGAAAGATACATGTCATTGTTCCTAAAAGAAAGCAATCTAAGACAATACAATATTGATTCATATTTATAAAGAACCCGTAGCTCACGTCCCACTTTGTGTTTAACAATCCAGTGTCATATAATAGGTCCTACAGTATTTAACAATACTTTATATATTTGCAATGAAACGAGACAGATTGTGCTTCATTGTATTGTACAGCAAAAACAAGCACAAATAGACAACACCATTCTTCGTAGCAAAGAGGGAAAACAGATTCAATTAAAAGGAGTAAAAAGAAAGAAAACAATCGTACAACACTATGAGCCCCAGCGGTTCTCAGTCGAGTTTTGAATCTTCATGCCGGAGAAACGCAGTGAGAAAGAGCGACGCTCAGACAACACGGGACAGGGGGATTCCAAATACAACCAGCAACTACATCGGGAGGCGTGAGAAACATTTATTTCAAACACTGAACACATTTAACTGTACAACAAACGAAGCAGTGCATTATAAACACAACATGCAGAGAAGTCTGTTCAAGTGGCCAGGGCAGAATTGTACAGAACTTCGTGGGAAGTTAAATGAAACAGCAAGTTCTCTTTAGCAGTCCGCGTTTCATTAATGTGAGGATTGTGATCACCTGCTAGTGTGGCACTTACTGTGGGTTTGTGATATCAGTACTTACAATTGTTACGTTTTAGTATTAAAAAAAGTGTTTCAAATTGAAATTGGTTATTTCCGACTATGATGTTTAAGCAAACAAATTCAACGCGCTCTTATTGAAAAGGGTGAGTGGCTCTTAAAAGAGCCTTTTGGGTTTTATAGATCTTAGAAGTGGCGTCCGAATGATTTATTTCTTGGCTGGCTTCTCGGTTTTCTTGGGCAGCAGCACGGCCTGGATGTTGGGCAGCACTCCGCCCTGAGCGATGGTGACGCCTCCCATCAGCTTGTTGAGCTCCTCGTCGTTGCGGACAGCGAGCTGCAGGTGACGCGGGATGATTCTGGTTTTCTTGTTGTCCCGGGCGGCGTTCCCGGCCAGCTCCAGGATTTCAGCAGTCAGGTACTCGAGCACAGCGGCCAGATAGACCGGGGCTCCAGCGCCGACACGCTGCGCATAGTTACCCTTCCGCAGCAGCCTGTGAACACGGCCGACTGGGAACTGCAGTCCTGCCCTGGAGGACCGAGTCTTTGCCTTAGCACGGGCTTTACCGCCAGTCTTTCCTCTTCCAGACTTTTTTTTTTTTTTTTTTATTAAAATATTGAAGACAAATAAACAATACACAAAAAGGAATACACATTATTCAAATAAAACACAATATTACACAATCCCCAAAACATCCATTAGTGGTTTCCACTTTCTTTTGCACTCAGCTTCACCCAATACATTTTTCTCCATCTTCAACTCATCCTTAATTACCCCTACAAAGCACAAATAAGCCTCCACAATTGTTACATTTTTCCTTTTTACAGTTACATTTCTTTTCTCCCACAATATCAATTTTCCTAAACATATCATGGTCCAAACTGGAACAAATTTTTCTTTTGGAAGATCCACAATCCTATTCCCATTTATAACTCCCTCTGCATCTATTGGACAGTCTCCTAAAAACAACTTAAACAGATTCATGCCTTTCTCCCAAAACCTCTGAGCAAACACACATTCCCAGAACACGTGTATTATTGTCTCTCTTTGCTCACACCCCCTTCTCGGGCATTCACCAACTGGAGCATACCCATGCCTGTGCAAAGTATCTCTGACCGGTAGGCGATTTAAAGCTACCAACCAGGTTAAGTCCTTTATTTCATTTCTCAGTCTCGTGCTTTGAATTTTCTCCCACTTAATCAATCTCATTTCTACCCCAACATTAACTTCCCTCACCTTTCTTATTATTTCATACAATTTCCTATGATCACATAAAGACTCTTCATTTAGTACATGCATATGCACTCTTAAAAAATATATTACATGATTATATACTTCAGGTTTCTCCACCGCATGAGGAATCTTATTATCCCATCCCACCCATTTTCTAAGGAAATCACCCAACCAAAACCTAATAAAAAAGAAACATTTATGATTAATTCCCTTAAGTAAGTTTTTACAAATTTGAGTGGAAAGAAAACAGTCTAATTTTAAAGATAGATTTGGCACATCTCTCCCCCCCTCTTTTACCTTCCTATACATAATTTCTCTTTTCACACATTCATATTTTCTCCCCCAAATAAAAAAAAAGACTGCCCTTGTTAAGTCAATTTTACATCTCACTGGTATTGGAAACACATTAGCAAGATACATTAAAGTTGGCAATATATCTGCTTTGATGACCATTACTCTACCAGATATTG
This sequence comes from Acipenser oxyrinchus oxyrinchus, assembly GCA_030684275.1. NCBI lineage: Eukaryota > Metazoa > Chordata > Actinopteri > Acipenseriformes > Acipenseridae > Acipenser > Acipenser oxyrinchus. Next base: position 9,876,876 of record CM060281.1, on the reverse strand, counting down.
TTAGTCTTCTAGACCTCCACATACAAAGTTTCTTTTTAACTCTTTCTAATTTCTCAACCCAATTCTTCTTAGCACTTCTTTCTCTGTAGAACCGTACCCCTAAAATCTTCAGCCCATTCTGACACACCTCAACCCCTCCCTTACTATCCTTCCTCTCTTCCCACCCCCCACAGTACATTAAGGAAGATTTATTTAAATTTACTTTAGAGCCTGTAGCCTCACTATAGAACTCTATCCACTGAAATGCCCTGTCTATGTCCCTTTCAGAGGTTAAAAACAAGCTGTTGTCATCAGCATATTGGCTTATTTTTAATCTTGTCCCATCACTCCCTGGGATATGCACCCCTTCTATTAATTTATCCTGACGAATCAAGTTTGCAAAAGACTCTATAAATAAAACATACAGTAGAGGGGACATGGGACATCCCTGTCTCACTCCCCCCTCTTGCCACACATTATCACTCCAAAACCCATTTATCAGCACCTTGCTATATGCCTTATTATACATAGCTTTAATCCAACCTACAAATCTCTCCCCAAAATTCATCCTATTCAAAATTAAAAATAAGAACTCATGACTTACCCTGTCAAACGCCTTTTCTTGATCTATATTCAACACACACAGAGGCGTCCCCCTTTCGCTAACCCAAAACAATACATCTCTTATTAATTGTAAATTCAAGGCACAAGACCTTCCTACCACCCCACACGTCTGATCCTCCCCCACTACACTAGCCATTACCCCCTTCAGTCTATTCACTATTATTTTACCCAGTATTTTATTGTCAACATTTAATAAAGTTATTGGCCTCCAGTTTTTCAAACAGTCCCTGTCCCCTGTTTTTTTATATATGAGAGAAATGATCCCCATTCTCATAGTATCAGGTAAAAACCCTTTCTCCAGCATTTCTTCATACACCTCCTTTAAATCCTCTGCAATAAGATCCCAAAAACAATCATAAAATTCCCGTGGCATGCCATCACTACCTGGAGACTTCCCAGTCTTCAGAGATTTCATAGCCCTCTCCATCTCTTTCAAGTCAAGCCCTTTGTCTAAATTAACCCTTTTTTCCCAACTTAGTTTCCTATCGATATTTTGCAAGAGAAACTCTGCTTTTTTCTTGTTTATCTCTCTTTTTTTAAATAAATCTTGATAAAAACCCCTAGCATGCTTTAAGATTTCCCCCTTATCTGTTGTTTTCCCATTCTCAGTCCTAATCTCAGTTATATATGATGTCTTTTGCCTTTCCTTTATCGATTGAAAAAAAAACTTTGAACATTTTTCATCCTTCTCCCTCCTCTCCACCCTTGCCTGAAATAAAAACCCTCTGGCTTTTTTCTCAACCTCCTGTTCCCACTTTCTTTTCAAACTTCTATATACCTCCCAGTCTATCTCTTCCCTTTATTCATTCTTTCATGCATTTCCTCTAGATCCCTTTGAATCTTATTCTCCACATATCTCTCCTCTTTCTCCTCCCCTACTGTACATCTGACACATGGCTTTAACTTTTTCTTTACCCCTCCCACCACTCACTCTTTGATTTAAAGGCCCATTTTAAATCTCTCCACCCTTCATACAAATCCCTGAACTGATCTCTGAACTCCTTACTGTCTAACACAGATACGTTCATTTTCCAATACCCTTGCCCCCGCTCCACCCCTCTACCTCCAAAGACACACTAATTGTATCATGATCCGAAACAAAATTTGGGCTGATATTAAATCTTAGCCCGTTTACTCCTTTTGTATAAAAAATAATCCAATCTTCGTTTGACTCTTCTTGAATTTCTCCAAGTATGCCCCTCAGCACTTTTATTAAGTAATCTATATAAGTCTTTTAAATTATAATCTTCTAATATTGTTTTAAAATACCTTGCTGAAGAATCACTTTGTTCTTCAATTAAATCCAAACTAATATTAAAGTCACCCCCCATAATTATTCTTCTATTGGAACATAAAATATTTGGTAGGCATTTAAATGCCTCTAACCTCATACTCCTCTTGGCTGGGGCATATACATTAATTAACCTTAAACCAATATCACCAAACTTACAGTCAATATACATTATCCTCCCAGGGATTAATATAACTACATTTTCAATATACACATTCCCTTTGAACAGAACCCCAACCCCATCCGCGTGCACATTGCCAAAACTCCATCTAGAGTCTCCCCCAGTCCATTCTGCTGTGAACTTCTCAATATCCTTTTTGTCCTTTAAATGACATTCCTGTAAAAAACAGGCATAGAAGTCCAGTGATTTCAGGGAAAGAAACAAAGCAGCTCTTTTCCCTCTGTCCCTCAAACCCTGAACATTTAAAGAACACAGTTTCAGGTCCATACTTCAAAAAAGAAAATTAGTTCACATATCCCTTAACCCACACCTTCTCCTCCTTCCCCAATAGTGAGACTTCCCGACCCCTCTGAATCAACAATAAAAGCCTCTGCATTTGATGGTGTAGAACCTATACCTTCCCTATTTGGGCTAAGGGGAAGCGGAACTCTCAAAGGATCCTCCTCTATACTTTCTCCCAGAAGTCCAGGGGTCTCTTCAATCTCCAACAATGCAGCTGCTTTTTTGGAGGGCGGAATGGAGTCTGAAACTGACTCTATTTCCACCCCCGATGATGGCAGGCCCCCACTGGAGTCCACCACTTCAGGGCCAGAGAGCTGCACCTCCTTGTCCCCTGCGCCCCTATCTTGGGAAAGGCTCTCAAATCTATTAGCAGTTTCAATCCCTCCAGTTGAGCCCTGGTCTAGGAGGACCCTTTTCTCAATTTCTTCTATTCTGTCCCGTTTCTTCCTTTTTTTGCTTTCCTTTCTACTGCCTGAGCCCACTCCATTCCCTCCTCTGCCTCACTCTCTGCTCCTGTATCCTGGTCTACCTCCAGCACTTCTTCTTCCTCTCTGTCCACCTTATCCACCTCCCTCTCAGGGCTGTCTGGCAGGGGGCTCAGGATCTTTTCCACCTCATAAATCACAGTCTCCCTCCACTCCTCTCTCTGCTCCTCCCGGCCCACCGGGCACTCTTCTCTTGCGGCAGCCACATCGGCGTAAGATTGCCTTCTCTCCGGACAATCTTTATACAAATGCCCCTCCTTATTACAGAGGTTGCATCTCTTTGCCCTCCTACAGTCCCTAGCCACATGCCCCAACTCACCACAGTTTCTACATCTCTGTAGACCACAGCTGTCCTCAGGGTGGTCAAACCCCTGACATTTTCTACAAAAAAGAGGTTGTCGGGAATAAAAGAGGAAACCCCTATCTGCTCCGATAGAAAAACTTGCTGGGGGATGTTGAAAACCATCAAAACCACTCGCGTCCAGACGAAGCAGAGCTTGTACTTGTCTCTTTGCTGTCCAAACGCCCAAATCATCTCTAAGCCTTCGTACACCAGAAATCACATCCACATGCTTTTTCAAGAAAAATATCAAAGCAGAGTCCGGCACATGAGGGTTGTGCATGTGGACTGTAATAAAACGAAAATTCAGCCTTACCAGGGACTCCACCTTGTAGTCAGATCTTGGAGCTTCGTCTTCTTTCTCATTACATTTATCCAACAAGTGCTGGAAAGAATAGCTGGAGTCCATGGTCACATCAAAGAACTCTCCTCGATTATTCCTCTGCAGACAATAAATCTCTGAGATATCAACTCCCAGGCAATCCACAAGTACAAGCAAAATAAAGTTCCTTCTTTCAGGCAGTTCACCTTCCTTCTTCCAATGGAACCGGCAGTGTTCTTTAGTCCAGCCGGGCCGGCTGACTGGTAGAATTTGGACGTCATGTCCTGTGCCTTCTCTCCCAAATGACTCACAAATGCAGCAGCCAAAACCACTCACACTTGATCATAGCCTAAGGGCTGAGAAGCATTCAAAATATATATACGTTTTTTTTTTTTATTTTATTATTTGAGATATTCAATACAGCCTGTATTACACCGTTAGAATACCCCTTTCCTCTTCCAGACATCTTCACTGTAGTTCAAAATACTACAACAATAAATGCGAATCTGCTCGCTTGCTCTTTTATACACGCTGGCTCATTCTTAGAATGTTAAAATCGTCACAGCGGAAGAGGGCGGGCATTATTTCATTTGATTGGTTGTATCATTCCCTGCCCGCTGTTTCTAGTTTGACGCTGTTCTGCTGCGGATTGTCTTTTGTTTCCTCTTGGCGCTCATTTTTGAATTGTAACCCAGTTGGAACACAATGTAACAGTTTAGAACTGTTTCAAACCACACTGCCCACAGTCATGTCCGATTTGAGTTATAAGTTCTGTGCACTTCAATTAACCAGAAAGCTGATATTGTTCATGATCCCTTTTGGGACTAGATAAGCAGTAATTGTTAATTTAAGTAGTAATTTGTTCAATGAAGTAATTTTGAGATAATTTGGAACAAAAACCTCAACACTGCAGCCCTCATGGACCGGAGCTGACCACTCCTGATTTAATTGAACTTAACTTGCTAAATTGAACAACAACTTACATTCTTCAGAAATGGAATACATTGATCATTTAAGGGTTACCTATAAAACCTGCTGGAGATTGTGTCTCTGCAGGACCAGGTTTATCCACCCCTGGGTTAGTGTGTCCAGCGGGCACGTCTTCTGTGCATCCTACTTAGAGGTACAGGAGGCTATTATATAAGCACACACAAACCAGAAGAAACCACAATTAAAATAACATGTTTAAATGTTATAAATAGGTTTTAACCTTGTGTAAAAATTTATACAAGAATCCTTTAAATCTGAGTCGAAATTAGCCTGTAAAATGATCCCCAGAGACAGATGTGTGAGCTCATTGAGGGCGTGTCTGGGCTAAAGGCGCTCATTCTAGGACTGTGAATTTCAACCAGGTCCGCTTTGTGTTCATAACACTGCAACTTGCTGGAAACTTTTTATTTCAATTTGATATTTTGTCGTAATAGTTTGAAGATGTCTGGTCGTGGCAAGGGAGGTAAAGGACTCGGTAAAGGGGGCGCTAAGCGTCATCGTAAAGTGCTCCGTGATAATATCCAGGGCATCACCAAGCCCGCTATCCGCCGTCTGGCTCGCCGCGGAGGAGTGAAGCGAATCTCTGGACTGATCTATGAAGAGACCCGCGGGGTGCTGAAGGTTTTCCTGGAGAATGTGATCCGGGATGCCGTCACCTACACTGAGCACGCCAAGAGAAAGACCGTCACCGCTATGGATGTGGTGTACGCTCTGAAGCGCCAGGGTCGCACTCTGTACGGATTCGGAGGTTAAAGATTTGGACACAAGGACACGAACACAAAGGCTCTTTTAAGAGCCGCCCACCTTTACATTTAAAGAGCTTTCAATTCTGAAACAAAGTACGTTTATTACACCAGTGAAATGTCCAAAAGATTAAAAACAAGTTTTAAAAGGTGTTTTGTATTGTCTACAAGTGTGTGTGTTTTGTTTTTTCCAGTTTTTTTTTTTTTTTAAATAGGTATTTAGACCTATTTCACGCTGTGTAACTAGTATTTTAGGCTTAAACGTAATTGTTGAATTTCTAACATTTAACTGGTCCAGATATTTTGTCTGGAGGGGAAAAATGTTTAAGCATTGTATTTAATAAATCAATAAAATCAATTTTCATTGAATGAAATTGTATTTAAAAAGTGAACATTTTCGCTAACGATAAAATATGAGCTCAGTTTTATCCGATTCCCTCGTACATAATTAATTTTGTGTTCCTAAAATAAATTAAAACCAGCAAATCTTGACCCAAAGCTTTGAGCTCCACGATGTCGTCTTTTCTGAATTTGAGTTGAAATATCGCCATTCAAGCTGCTGTGAAACAATCGGTACTCTGGTATGAGGAAGAAATCAAAAAGCATCAGCATTGATAGTGTGTTTCTACATTTAACGTGTTTAATGAGCACAAAAAGTGACTTGGGTTTCATCATTTATTTACATTTCTTCTATATTTAAGACGCATCGGGTGTGGATTTCAGTATTGCTGTATACTGAATTCTTCATGTATTTAATAAATGAA